>VIAB01026972.1:0-15710 GCA_009801035.1 Oophaga pumilio
TGTTGTTTAAGTGTTCCCTTTATTTTTTTGAGCAGTGTATAAATCCTGAAACAGCTATGTCAATGGAAAAATAAAATAGTCATGGCTCTTGGAAGAAGGAGAGGAAAAGAAATAAAAGTGTAAAAACAAAAATTTCCTGGGTCATTAAGAGGGTAAATAACTTAAAGTATTCACATACCGATATATAGTATGAGCATGGAACATATACAGTATTAAAAACATAAGTCAGATAACATGAATTTCCATTTTTCATTGCTAGTTAATAACTGTTTTTATGTGTTTACATAGGTTACAATGAAGCTACAATACCTGCAGGCAGGTTTCATGCTGCTGTTACCGAAAAGAATAAGCTGACCCATTGGGTAACGATGAAGAAAATCAGACAGCACATTGAAAACATTGGAACTGTAGCACCACTGTTGTGTACAATTTGACACCAAGCAATCTGTTTTCAGTACTTTCTGCAGTCTTCTGAAGCAGTATTACCAAACCTACTCATCAATCAGATAAATTGATGTGTACCGCAAATTCCACGGCAAGTTTTAATATTACAAAATGGCCTTGGATATAACAAATTCATTAACGGGTTATTCCCAAAATCACATTGTAGTCTTATAATAATGTACATATATATTTATTCAGTTGTGCCAATGTACCTAATATTTAAATTTGTCCCAATTTGTCAATTCCCCCCCAAAGAATGCCCCTCTAGGATCTCCTGACCCTCCAGTTGCCATTAGAACAGTCCTGTAGTTCAAGTGGCCCTGGTCGATTATGCATAGTGCAGCCTTTCTCAGCCGACTTCCTGATAGCTGAGCTGTGGGATGTATCTGGAATGGACCTTCAGTACAGTGCAGAGTGCTCATACCAGGAAGCATCAGATTGCATGTGTGCTGGCAACTAAGAAGTGATGCACTACAGGATACTACAGTTGAATATAGAAGGGCTGAGATGAGAAATGTAGTGCAGAATGGGGCTCTGTATAGAGGGGCTGAAAAGTGTAATGTATTGCAGAATGGATCTGAAAGGAGAATATGCTATATGATGAACTTTGTATAAAGGGGTTGAAAGGAGAGAAATACTACAGGATGGGGCTATATACAAGGGCTGAAATTAGTTAAGACCTGTTTGTTGCCTGCTGCTGAGAGACTAGTGATGTGATGTGCATAGTTGATGTATATGGCAGAGGATTATCTTCTGCCATCTGCATCAATATGCAGCATTTTCGGTTTCTAGCTCTGCTAGAATCAGCTAATGATGTAAAACCACACAGGCAGCTATACTGATGTAGATGGCAGAGGATAAAATAGGTCAGGTATAGTAGTATGTTGTACAGGAGCAGAGAATGCACAGATGGTAAATTCCACACTTTCATTAGCTTGATGATAACTCAGAGAGTTGGGGCTAATCAGGAGCACATATGAGATGGGAAAGGGGTCTTCAGCACTGTGGGGAAGCAAGTGCTGCTGGGAAATGTAGTTTAATCAGATATGAATAGTACCACCCATTCAGATAAGTGCCGCTGGATTCAAGGAGGGGCGGGTGGGGATAAAAAAGACACAAAGGTATAAAAAAGCATTTTTATGTTAGGCTTAGTTTGTATTAACAATAAGTATTCATTTATTTGTGTGAAATAAGGTGATTTGGGGAATAACCCTTTAAATTCTTCTCATGTGATAAAAGACTAATGAAAAAGAACGATATAACGTTCAATTATATTTTGACCAATACATTATTTTTACGTTTGGCTAGTAATATTTAGAAGGTACTGCAGAAGATGCGGTATGTATATGTTGCTATTGTAACTATTGTGAAAGGGATAATGAAAATGCTAAAGTTGTGAAAAAGACTAAGACAAATGATAAAATATCACTGTCCATGAATGTGAAGATTTGGACCTGATATGCAGCACTAGTGATCTCACTGTTACAAATGTTGTACCATAAGTGCACCAATAATTCCAAAAAAGAATAGTCAAATGCCAAAAGATAAGCAGGGTGTGTTGTCTCAGGTGGCCGATGTCACATTCCTCTAGCCAGCACGTCATTCAAGATTAACGTCTGCTACCGTCCTAGTAATAAGGGTCAGTGTGATCTATTGAGGTTAGACTAGTGGTGCTGCCTGTGTTTCATAGGAATCACCGACATCTTGAATTACTTATAATTGTGTCATCTACCATCTGCCTATGTTAGTGCTGCATATAACTGTTGAGGTCCTGCTATTTTGTGTACAGTGACCCTCAGACTTCAGGTTGACATTAATAATTCTCATTTTGTTCAAATGCTTTTTACAGACAGATTAACGAACTATGGCTGCTAATAGAAGTGTCTTAAATTCAGTGAACATGGAGTTAGCCGAGACTCAGTTGTTAATAGGCATCCGTAGTGAAATACAAAACCAAGCCCTCAATTACTGTATAATAGTGCCAACTCCATAATTACAGTTACAATCAAATTTTTTCAACCCTCATTGCAAATTAGGTTCATTAGCAAAATTTGCAAAGTTTCTGTTGTTTGCAAGAAACCAAAGAAAAAACTATTCTTTAAATTGCTCAACACAAATATAACAAGTGGTTTCTCCAAATTCAGCACAAAATGCCACTTTTAATCACTACAGAATTATGAAAATCCTTCATGACCAGACTCAAGGACTTAACAGATCCCCTTTGACTGCTATGACCTGCTGCAAACATGTTGCATAGCCAACCAGCTTCAGCAAGCCTTCCACATGGGCAATTTTTTATGGGGTTCTAGTCAGGAAACTGTGATGTCCACTCCAGAATCTTCCAGGAATTCTTCTGAAACCAAGCCTTGGTGAACATTGAGGTAGGCTTGGGTTCATTGTTTTATTGTAAGGTCCAATGATGTTCAAGTTTCAGCTTCCTACACAAGGCATGATGTTTTCTTATAGGATTTCCTGATACTTGATTGAATCCATGTTTCTCTCCATCTCCAAGTGCTACAGGTTTCTGATGCTAGAAGAAGCAAATCAGCACCAGAGCAGCACAGAGCCACCACCATGCTTCACTGTAGGCAGAATGTTCTTTTCTGCATTTTTTTCATTATTTCTCTTCCAAGCATACTGCAGATCCGTAGGTCTGAAAAGTTCCAGTTTTGTTTCATACCTCTGCAGAACAGAATCCCAAAACTTTTGTGGCTTATTTATGTGGTTTTGACCACATTGGAGCCAACCTTTTGTTTTGCTTTTGGATCAGTAGAAGTGTACGTCTTGGAGTTCAGACTAGGAGACATTTTGTATGCTCCTTACTGTGCAAACTGAAATCCCAGTGTCTGCTGCCACCTAATCTTGCTGTAGGTCTTCTGCAGTCACACAACGGTTTTTGACAACCTGCTTCCTCATAATTCTGGCGACAGCTGGTAATAGGTTTGGCTTTCTGTCACGTCCAGGTAGAGCCAAGGTACTTTTAACTTCGACCTTGTAAATTCTGCTTCCAACTGTATCTTTAGGAACATTCAAGGCATCTTCCACCTCTATTTTTTTGTGTCTGGAAGGCAATAATCTCTCCTGTTAACTTTAGGGACCAGTCTCATTAGAACTCAAGAATATTTGTGAACTGGAGTCCATTGTCCATGGGGAATGGGATATTGCTCCTCAGGAATGATATGAGAAGCTGTTGTCTGGTGATGGATCATGTTTGCAGCATGTCATAACAGCCAAAAGTGGTCTACTAAGTGCTAAAGATGCTTATGATGATGGGGTTGAATAATTCTGATTACAATAATTCTTAGCCTTAGCTGATGTCACTTGCTTTCTTGTTGCCAAAATGCCATTTTACAACCGTATAAAAATGTATCACACGTTGAGGTGAAATTATATGGTAATTCATAGATAGTATTTTATTGTATTTCTATTTATGTGTAGTAGTGACGTATTAATATTCGGTACATTTTTGAGGGGAAGTACAGTCATGGCCAAAAGTTTTGAGAATGACACAAATATTATATTTTCACATGATCTGCTGCCCTCTGGTTTTTATGTGTGTTTGACAGATGTTTTTATCACAGACAGAAATATAATAATTGCAAACATATGAGTAACAAAAGCTTATATTGACAGTTAGAATGAGTTAATGCAGCAAGTCAATATTTGCAGTGTTAACCCTTCTTCTTCAGGACCTCTGCAATTCTCCCTGACATGCTCTCAATCAACTTCTGGACCAAATCCTGACTGATAGCAGTCCATTCTTGCACAATCAATGCTTTCATTTTGTCAGAATATTTAGGTTTTTGTTTGTCCACCCGTCTCTTGATAATTGACCACAAGTTGTCAATGGGATTAAGATCTGGGGAGTTTCCAGGCCATGGACCCACAATCTCTATGTTTTGTTCCCTAAGCCATTTAGTTATCACCTTTGCTTTATGGCAAGGTGCTCCATCATGCTGGAAAAGGCATTGTTGATCGCCAAACTGCTCTTGGAGGGTTGGGAGAAGTTGCTCTTGGAGGACATTCTGGTACCATTCTTTATTCATGGCTGTGTTTTTAGGCAAGACTGTGAAAGAGCCGATTCCCTTGGCTGAGAAGCAACCCCACACATGAATGGTTTCAGGATGCTTAACAGTTGGCATGAGACAAGACTGGTGGTAGTGCTCACCTTGTCTTCTCCGAATGAGGCGTTTTCCTGATGTCCCAAACAATCGAAAAGGGGATTCATCAGAGAAAATAACTTTACCCCAGTCCTCAGCAGTCCACTGCCTGTACCTTTTGCAGAATATCAGTCTGTCCATGATGTTTTTTTCTGGAGAGAAGTGGCTTCTTTGCTGCCCTCCTTGAGACCAGGCCTTGCTCCAAGAGTCTCCGCCTGACAGTGCGTGCAGATGCACTCACACCTGCCTGCTGCCATTCCTGAGCAAGCTCTGCACTGCTGGTAGCCCGATCCCACAGCTGAAACACTTTTAAAAGACGGTCCTGGCGCTTGCTGGTCTTTCTTGGGCGCCCTGGAGCCTTTTTGGCAACAATGGAACCTCTCTCCTTGAAGTTCTTGATGATGCGATAGATTGTTGACTGAGGTGCAATCTTTCTAGCTGCGATACTCTTCCCTGTTAGGCCATTTTTGTGCATTGCAATGATGACTGCACGTGTTTCTTTAGAGATAACCATGGTTAACAGAAGAGAAACAATGATGCCAAGCACCAGCCTCCTTTTAAAGTGTCCAGTGGTGTCATTCTTACTTAATCATGACAGATTGATCTCCAGCCATGTCCTCATCAACACCCACACCTGTGTTAATGGAGCAATCACTGAAAAGAGGTTAGCTGGTCCTTTTAAGGCAGGGCTGCAATGATGTTGAAATGTGTTTTGGGGGATAAAGTTCATTTTCTAGCTAAATATTGACTTTGCAAGTAATTGCTGTTAAGCTGATCACTCTTTATAACATTCTGGAGTATATGCAAATTGCCATTAGAAAAAGTGAAGCAGTAGACTTTGTAAAAATTTATATTTGTGTCATTCTCAAAACTTTTGGCCATGACTGTATATAACATAGTAATATCATCAGTATATATTAGCCATGTATTCATGTGCCATCTTTCTTTGATTCAGTACATTCATTGGAGGGATAGAAGCCTTACACAATGCCTGACATAGGCTCGAATGCGATATCTATCCAGTGTAATCACTAGTTATGAAATGTTCTCCTTTATCCCCAGTTTTGGTGTCTACCTTTCCAAGAAAGCTTTATATATTATATCAGTGAATATCTGATAATGTAGCACCTAGTAAATCCTAAGAGACCATTACATAAATGGATATGTTGCGTTATTACTTGTGTACGCGAAAAAAACACCATCAACATTGGATGCTGGCAAACTTTATTTTCTCTGTTGTATCCCGCTGTATGTTCATACAGCAGCCATAGGCTTCCATAGTAAAAAATTGTATATTTTATGGCCTAAGAGGATAATACACCTTCTTCTACACAGTGAAAAAAATGGATGCCAGTGCATAGGGTCCAGCATATAACAGTCTTTTCTTGTATACTGGTTCAAGGGCATCTATGGACACGTTACAGGTAAAGTATTGACATCTACCTCGGGCCTTTTTGACCAAAACAGATGTAGATTAATGTAGACCCAATTCACCTCACGTGTTAAAATATAAAAATTAAAGAATTTTCCATGGACAAGATGGTTTTCCATTAGTATGATATTTCAGTTCAGCCTTATGCCAGAAACACAGGCAGTGTTACTCAGGCAAAAATCTTCTCATTAGAAACCTGACTGTATAGCATGGCAATGATATGTCTGCCAGAAAATCAAATAGGTTTTCCTATGTTAGAAATTTTGTGACTTACCTATTGGGAACCGCACTAAGGCCTGTTTCACACATCCTAATATTTCCGGTACCGGAAAAACCAGTACCGGAGATATCCATGTCCGTGTGTCCATGTCTCGTGAATCGGATATTTGCGGAACACGTGTGGCAACCGTGTGCCGCATCAGTACCATACGGATGGCCGCCGGGGAAGAAGCACTACAGTAAGCGCTGTTCCCCAGTGGCAGGTGCTGAAGACGGCTCTCATCATTCTCCCTTGCTCTGCCGGCGATCGGTGCGAGCAGAAGAGAATGATGAGAGTTATATTAAAGTCAGAAAGATGAAGGCTAATAACAGTGACAGCAGGAGCGGATGATCGGGGTATTCCTCAGCCGCCGCCTGCGATCTAACTAAATAAATTAATGCAGAACCCGACGTGGGTTCCCCCCTATTTTCTTTAACCAACCAGGAAAAACTCACAGCTGCGGTGACCTCTAGACCGTGGGAAAATGCAGTTCAGGCCAGCTGGGAGCACAGCATCAATGATGTCACCGCTAGTCACTGAAGCTGCGCTCGCAGCATCTCCTCATTCACCTACTGTCATCTTTCTGACTTTAATATAACTCTCATCATACTCCCCTGCTCTTGCTGATCACTGGCAGAGCAGGGGAGAATGATGAGAGCCGTCTTCAGCACCTGCCGCTGGTGAACAGCGCTTACTGTAATGCTTCTTTCCCAGTGCCGATGCGTGTCACACGGATTACATCAATGTGTGTTCTCCGTTTGTACGTGTGTGGGACATCTTGCGGACCGTGCTGCCGGTAAAAAACGGACATGTCAGCGTGATGTGCGCTGTGTCACTGTCACAAATAGGCTTATATGGGTGAAAGTGAGCTGAGAAAAAAAACAGCGATGGGAGCTGCCCCGTAGATGAATACTGATCCGAGTGCTATGCCATGTTTTATCGCATAGCACTCGTCCGTATTCATCGCTAGTGTGACTCCGGCCTTATAAGCATATATGAAGCTGTTAAAGTCAGAAGACCCGCAGTTTCTCCAGATTTCGTCGTCTGTACATAATATAAACATATGGCCTTTATCTGTGTGCCCATTTGTAGACCTTAACAATGAGGTTAACTCTGTAAAATGCAAGTAGTTATATAATGAATAATAGAAAAATAGATTTTTGTATGTTAATGTATTTGTCTAGAATATGTCAGAGTAAGTGAACGTTTATGTGTCCTAAATTTCTATTTCATTATCGTGCTTTGCCTGAAATGACCTGTAGATGGTGCCATTGCCATCTATATTTCTCTGTATACAGCTTCTTCCTAGTGGAGGTAGCAATCCTAAAAGTCAGTATGGACCCTTTAAGGGCCTTGCCACATGACCAGAACTGAACCAGAAGCTGAATTTGCAGAGACTTGTTTTGGGTTGTTTGCCCCAGATCACTACAGACATTGGAACTTAACGAAAACACGGTCGCCATCCGTGCCATAATAACATAGCCAAAGTGCCTGCTGGCAATAAGATTCAATGAATATTTTGCCTCATCACTTAGTGTAGGGGGGCATGGTATCTGCTGAATTCCTGTCCAAATAGATGTGTCCAGTCAGACCCCTTCCTACGGTGATTTCAGGTGGTTGAGCTGCTGGTAGCCCCCAATGTTCAATGGAATAAGTTCAATGCATCTTTTTACTTACAGCCACGTTTGAGAGGTCCCTTCTATCAAAGGAAAGGACCTAAATTTAACAAGGGGTTTCCTAAATCAGGCAAATCTAAAAATCCACTGCCCCTTTTGTAACTTTGTATTCACAAAAGAGACTTCCATATTTCTGGCCAAAAGTGATCGATATCTGAAAGGACCATGTTTTTTAAGAATTATTTTAGAAGAAGTCACAGATTGCTTCCTTAACTATTGAGCACACATCACCTCTACACATATCTGTAGTTTTCTACGTTTTCACCACATTTTTAAGAAGTCTAGGATTCAGTAAGTATTACTATGTCAGAATAACTATTAACTCCATGTGCGGAGGTATACTCCTGATGCTATCACTCCTGTAGTTATTGTTGTATCATGAACTATTTTTGTAGATGGAAACTAAAGTATTTTAATAAATGGTTTATTAATAAAAGGAATATTGGAAAGATTGTGTTTTTCATTCGCTGCAAGTGTGGTCATACTAAAAACTTGGTAACATAGTGCCACCTGGTGGTTAACATGATGATATACAGTGAAGAATTCCTCTTTAAAAAAAACGAATGTACTGAAGAATGATGGAAAAAAAATGTATAGCCTTATTGATTTCATGCCATGACTGTGCACATAAGCTCTTCCACAACTAACTGTAACTGTAAAATTGCAATATCTACTGTAGCTATTGCTTTATAGCTAAATTTACAGTTCTTCTTTAAGGGTTATTCTCATTATATTAAAAGGTAAAAATTGCAAAGTGCTCAGAAAAATCACATTTACTTGTTAATAAAAGTCTTCTCTGTTCCAAAGAACAGTGGGATTTTTAATTTTATTATTACTCCTTGTTTTCTAAGTTACTACTGACTACCTCTTCAGTCTATTGGAGCTGGGGCGCTTGCTTGCAAGCTCTTTGCTATGGTGCTCTGAAGCCTGGCAGATCCCTGAATCTGGTCAGCTTCAGAGCCTCTGTGCTCCTACATGTCGTCATTCAGGTTGGACCTCTAGGAAAGGAGCTCAGTGCTTACAACCTCTTTCCTATAGATCTTGTAAGTGCTGCTCTGAAACCTGGCGGATCCCTGAATCTGGTCAGCTTCAGAGCCCCTGTGCTTCTACATGCCCTCATTCAGGTTTGACCTCTAGGAAAGGAGCTCAGTGCTTACAATCTCTTTCCTATAGATCTTGTAAGTGCTGCTCTGATACCTGGCGGATCCCTGAATCTGGTCAGCTTCAGAGCCCCTGTGCTTCTACATGTCCTCATTCAGGTTGGACCTCTAGGAAAGGAGCGCAGTGCTTACAATCTCTTTCCTATAGATCTTGCAAGTGCTGCTTGTCGGATCCTTGAATCCAGCCAGCTTCAGTCCTCTTGTTCCTCTCCTATTCTGCAGGGGCAAAGCAGCCTATAAGGAAGCAGAGTTTGGGGTTGTCTTTTTTTGGGATAACCACTTTACAAGCAGTGTTCAAATGTGGACCATTAATGATAACATTGCAAAGTATTGGTAAGGGGGTATTCCAGTCTTATATGGCATGTCCTAGGATGAGATCTATGCCTTTATATTCTGTAGGCCTCTATCTTCTGAGACCCTAACCAATCCTGAAAATGAAGAGGCCGCTGTCCTGCTTCAGTGCTACATTCCCTTGGTAATTTGTCCTGAGCCCTGTACAAGGAACTGCAGCATGATTCATATACCTGATAACAGCTAAGGGGATGAGCTCTATGACCCCTCTGTGAGACTTGTCCTGAGGATCGGTGGGGTCCCAACAGGATTGCCAACTTGACTTTCTATTTTTTTCTGGACAGCTTATCAAAAAAATCACAGCAAGACAATGTTTTTTAACGGACACATTAGAAAACCATAATAAATCATTATGATTATAAGTGATTCATGTCTGCAGCCCATAATTCCTATATGAAGACATCTGCTTCATTCATTATAAAATGTAAAATAATGATGATTACAGTCAAAGTACTTTATTTAGCTTCTGAAAAATCACAGATGCCTTAAATTTTTTTTTTACGGATGGGTGAAAAAAGTGCCCTACTTTTACAATCTATCTTGGAATTCCTGGATGGTTGGCAACCCTCGGTCCCAGAAGTTGGACTTTCAGCACTCAAAAAGTGGTAGCATACCCTGGTGATTTGGTTTACTCTTTACAGTTTGTTCGCATAGAACAAATATAGTGGTGATTTTCAGTCCAGATTCGCAGGCATAAAATATTAAGCTTACTACAGGACGAGTGACGTGGATGAGACTTTAAAAAATTCATCCAAATGTTGCGAAAAAAATCAGAAATCCAAGTAGATATTGACATGGGTGCGGATTTTAAAGGGAACCTGTCACCAGTTTTTTCATGTATGAACCAATACCACCACCTTCCTCAGCGCCTGGGCTGCATTCCAGAAAGTTGTATATTATCCCCTGACTACCCTATATATCCCCCCCAAAAAAGTGCTCCAGCGAGGTATGCAGACAATCTAGTCCTATGGGCGTCTCCTCTCCCTACTAAACGTCGTCCTCCTGCTGTGTTTGATGTGGATGTTGCGTCCTTGGTCATCCACATAACCGAACGAAATCTCGCGCTTGCACAGGGACATCACCAGCTCGCGCTGGCGCACTTTGCCATTCTGCGAGCAAAGCTTCAAACCTAACTGTACACTTTCCAGCTGATGATGACAGCTTTAGTCACATGGGTCGATTTAACTTTGCTCAGACTACAATGAAATTTGTAGCAAAATCCAAAGTAATTTGGTGTGGAATATCCACTGCTGATGTGCCTTCAATGTCTGTGGCTGTGTGTATTTCTGAGCAAACTATGTGGGCACCCCACCAATTTTGCCCTCTGCATTGCAGTGCTAGTCAGATGGTGCTATGTGTATTCACTGCAGTATGTAGCTAAGTTTTCATAAAATCTCATCTGCTCTGCTGGCACTATAATGTGCAGCAGACAGCGATCCTGGCACAATTACTTCCTGTGTGAGCATTTCCTTAGCGGCTCTTTTTTTTTAAAAAAAAAAAAAATTCAAAATTCATTGGGACTGTATAAGATCACCTATATCACTGATGGCAACAGTGAATTTAAAGGGGACCTATCAGCCGTATATTCGACTCATAACTAAAGGTTTCAGTGTAAAACTACTTTATTGCTTATTACAATTCATACCTTTCTTGTAGAATTTTATTGGGTTATTTTTGAGAAAAATCTATTTTTGAAGTTCTACTCTCAAGTACATTGAGGCGGCCACGTCACTCGTCAGCTCTGCTGTACTTCACCCACAGCCGGCCTCCAGTAGTTGATTACTGTATTTAAGGAAATATCTATCAATCATGTCAGTTTACAAATTTCTATGTGTAAATGGATTCTAACAAAAGAATGTCCACAAAGGAGAAGCCAAAAATGAAGTTTTTGAAATACTGATCATTGCCCCTTTAAACATTTCTTTGCTTTTATTTTTAACTCCTGACTTTCTTAGTAAACTTGCTGAAATACTGTTTGACTGTGTTTGGAGCGTTAAATGTCCGAAGATTAAAGTTGGATCACTATCTTGCGTGTTGTTTCGAAACCTAAAATATTCTGTGAGTTGTCCTAATTAAAACGTTTCATTTAATGTCAAATTTTGGATTCACTTTTGGTCAGTCCATGGACCCATCACTGCTAAATCTGCACCCCCTGTAGCTATACCCCTGTGTGAAACTGTTTTACCATACTTGACAGTAATGCTAATTAAAGAGGACCTATCAACAGGTGAAAACTGCTCCGTTTTTGCTCTTATTTTATTATCATTGCTCGACTATTTTTTTACTTTTTTGGTTCATGATGTTTTTTTGTCCATTTATTTCCAGAAATATGGACAATTTTGTTTTGTATTAGTAGTTATGGTCTTTACAAGAGGGTGTGGCTTACAGGGTAATCATGCAGAGCAGGCTAAAGACACGCCCTCGTAGAATACAATAAGCCTCACCCCCTAAGTAAAGACTATAAAATTAGCTGATTTAAAAATAAAATTAATAAAATTTAAAAAATGGAATATTCAGGGATGCAATAGGAGTAAGAGCAAAAACTGGCCACATTAGAACTAATGCTAGCTCCTCTTTAAATAAGAAGCAGCCTCTATATTTGAAAAAACACATATTCACTTGATTTCCACTAACTAACTCAACAAACACTGCAAAAAACTAATGTCATCACCTACACTTAATGTAAAAGACTTTTTTCAAGATTTGAGAAAATAGCCAGAAACGGGATGCACTAAAATAAAGTATGTTATACTTATCAATTAAATCCGCCGCCACTTTGGTAGTTTCACCAGTGTTTGTTAACTGTCCTTTAGTGATGGTGTTCAGATTACCCTCACATGACCACTGCAGCCAATCAGAAAAATATATGTATATCCGGTGACTTACAAGTGACGTCTACTCTTGTTGGTGTCATTGTGATTCTTTCCTTCTCCACCAGTTCTAGACTTTTATGACTTTTTCCCAGCCATGACTTGCCTTGTTAGAGTTTGCCACCTGGATGTCTTGGGTTCCTTGCTTTTACGGCAGATCCATACGGCAGTCTGCTGAACATAGCAATGTCACATATAGGTATACTGAATAAAAAAGCCCCACATTGTGCCTACAAAAACAAATATGTCCTACATGGTGTCCTTGAATACAAATATAATGTGTCACTAAAATAAAAAAAATCCATCTCTCTGTCTCCCCTGAAGAATACCCCACACTGTCCCTCATAAATAAAAGATTAGCCACTGTGCCCACTAAATGTAAAATTAGTCATAGTGCCCACTGTCTCCATGCCTAAAAAGAAGCTACTGTGCCCTTGAACCTTTAACAACTCAACTTATGTGCCCCCATTAATTAATAAGCCATTGTGTCCCACTCCATTAAAGATAAAACACTGTGCCCCTGTCCTCAAAAATACACCAATATGCTCCTCACCTGTATAAAAACAATACTAAGCCCCCTGTATAAAAATAAGAGACTATGCCCCTACCTGTATAAAAATATGCCACTATGCCCCCATCTGTATAAATATAAGCCCCCTTGAATTAAAGAAATAAATTAGAAGCACCTCACATCTGATGTTCTTTTTCTGTGCATTCTTCTACCAGTTGACCCCAGAATCATGTCGGCGTTATCATAGAGAGGATGCAAAGCAGTTAGGCAGCATCCTATAACATTGCTACTACATTGAATTGCATCAATATTTTTAAGATTGCAGATACATAATAATAAATAAAGGACTGAAAACCAGAAGGATGTTTAGGGGATGATCTGCTCCGTAGGACCCTCCCCCTAGGTGCACCACTATATGGTTATGCATACTGGCATTGTTTAAACCAAAGAATATTCCTTTAACATATGTTGGGTGTTGTACAGTTTCTGGAATAAAAAATGAAAATGTGTAAGTCTTTTTATATTCTGTACAACAGTAATTGGTATGATTTTACATCATACTCGTCTTCATACTTGACATACCTCAGATTCTTTTCTTAGACTGTTGTGATGTCTGCTTTCAGATTGCACAGACTAATCATTTAGTAGGTGTCACATGAAAGTCATAGAGGAACTTTCAAACATTCTTGCCTGAAATATACTCATATTACAAGACTCCTTCACTTGACATAATATTGATGCTAATTAGATGTCTGTATAACAGTTGTACAGCTCAGTATACTGTATATGAAGACTTGCCATAAAAATCATTAGCATTTGTAAAAAGAAATAGTGTTATAATAACTCAATAAGTAGCCAAACAACTTACAATGGTAGTTGGCTGTGTAGTGTGGACCTCGCCCTACAACACCAGGCTGTCACGATTCATGTTATCCTTCTGTGAATTAAACACTAGTATCTGCTATTATTCAGTTTGACAAATTGTGATGCATTTCCACTCCTTACCACTGGAAACTGTGTATCTGCAGTCATCCTTTAGTAAGAACCTGTGGAAGTCATCTTGTTTCATGTTAGGGCCTAATTAAAGCAACATGGAACTTTCATTTACTGATTATTTTGTCTAGGCTTTAGTCTAGTTCCAGTCTCCAGTTCATGAAAATTGTCTTACCCAGACTATTCTCACTCCTCTAGTAGGATTGTTCCTACTATTCCTTTTGCTACTTCCAAGAACTTCAAGTACCACTTCCTGTACCCCATTTGTGCTCCTCCAGCCCTTGGATTCCAGCCATGCTCCACCAGTATCGTATCACAGACTGACTGTGTAGTCTGGACCTCCCCCTTTATCATATGTCTATGAAGTGGATACCTCCCCCTTTAACAGCTAACAGCGGTCTGGCTGTGTATTCTGGAATTTACCTAAAAAACAGCAATTTGGCTCTGTATTCTGATCCTCACTGTATAATAGCATATTGTGAAGTCTAGACCTCCCCTTTTGACAGCTGTCTGACTGTGTAGTCTGATCCTCCCTCTCTATCAACAGTCTGTATAGTCTAGTACTTACTGTGTAGTTTGGACCTAGTCGACCTGCCCATATAACAGCAGTCTGTGTAGTCTGGACCTTCCCATATAACAGCCGTCTGGCAGTGTAGTCTGGACCTCCCACAATAACAGCAGTCTGGTTATCTAGTCTGGACATCCCTATATAACAGCAGTCTGGTTGTATAGTCTGGACCTCCCTATATAACAGCAGTCTGGTTGTATAGTCTGGACCTCCCTATATAACAGCCGTCTGGCAGTGTAGTCTGGACCTCCCTATATAACAGCAGTCTGGTTGTATAGTCTGGACCTCCCTATATAACAGCAGACTGGTTGTGTAGTCTGGAGCTCCACATATAACAGAAGTCTGGCTGTGTAGTCTGGAGCTTCCCATATTACATATGGCATATCACCACAGATCTCCCCTTTATTTGGAGCGCCAGCCTCTTTAGGCCTTTTTGTCCACCATGCTCAGCCGGACAATTAACCTCCCCCCCTTCTCAGTACCATAGTTATACTTTCACTTTACTTTGCTGTGGCCCCTCCTTTTCACTACTTCTATAAAAGTGTTGTTTGATAAAGACTCATAATCTGGTCGAATTGTTACTTTGACACTTGTACTATTGCTGTGGTGACCCTAATAAAATTTTCTATGATATGCATTTAAAAATACATTCACTGAGTGCAGCTGTTTATTCTTAAGCATGATTCCCATATTACAGCAGTCTGGCTGTGTAGTCTGGACCTCCCCATATAACAGCTATCTGGCTGTGTAGTCTGGACCTCCCCATATAACAGCTATCTGGCTGTGTAGTCTGGACCTCCCCATAAAATAGCAGTCTGTGTAGTCTGGACCTTTCCATATAACAGCAGTCTGGCTGTGTAGTCTGGACCTCCCCATATAACAGCAGTCTGGCTGTGTAGTCTGGACTTCCCCCTATAACAGCTGTCTGGCTGTGTAGTCTCAACATCCCAATATAACTGCAGTCTGGCTGTGTAGTCTAGAGCTCCCCATATAACAGCAGTCTAACACTTTAGTCTGGACCTCCCCATATAACAGCAGTCTGGCTGTGTAGTCTGGACCTCCCCATATAACAGCAGTCTAGCTGTGCAGTCTGGACCTCCCCATGTAACAGCAGTCTGGCTCTCCCTTTATAACAGCTGTGTGGCAGTGTAATCTGGACCTACCCCTATAACAGCTATGTGGCAGTGTAATCTGGACCTACCCCTATAACAGCAGTCTGGCTGTGTAGTCTGGACCTACCCCTATAACAGCAGTCTGGCTGTCAAGTCTGAACCTCCCCATATAAC
>VIAB01026975.1:14838-31560 GCA_009801035.1 Oophaga pumilio
ACCCGACTCGACCCTAAAAAAGGCAAAGTCTCTCATCTCTACTGCAGGGTATTTAATCATTATGTTTCAGTCTTTGTTTTTTCTGTTCGGTGGCTAGTGTCACTGTGCGCTTACACGCTGCATGCGTGCTAGTTTATTTCCCAGTTCATACCTTTGGGTTTTTTCAGTCTATTTGCATCATGTGCATATAAAGGTGTGGCCTGCCTTTCCTTTGATCTGGGCATTATATTGATGTGGTCTCCCATGGCTGTAGGTCCATTAGTTGGGCTCAGTCCTTCTCAGCCCTTATCAACATGCATGTCACTTGATAAACAGTAAGGTTTTTAATATTAGAGTTAGGACCATACCAATTATGGTCACTGTGGAGTGGTGGGATGGCTTTCGCATTTTTTTTTATCATAAACCATGTTAACTAAATACTGTAGATTACTTTCATGCACTATGCTATTTATTTACTGCAGGGTATTTAGTAATTATGTTTCCATCATTATTTTTTTCTATTCAGTGGCTAGTGTGAACATTCGCTTTCATGCTCATGCACACCAGTTTATATCTCAGTTCATACCTTTGGGTTGTATGTATGTACAGTATGCAGTTGTCAGCTTACCTGGTTGGGTCGGAGACTTCGTCATCCACCACTTTGTCTTCCACACCATCACCCTGGTCTTCCTGACTTAGTGACTTAACAACAACAAGACTTAGCGACAACTTTGTCTCATCATCATCTTGCACCTTGGTCAAAATTTGTCAATTTCCCACCATCATCTTCTTATGGCCCTGGCTGCTCTAAGTTTTCTGCATCACAAAACAGCATGTCCTTTTGTCTGTCTTGGAGCATGCAGGTTGAGAGGCCACAATCAAGAAATGTTGTAAAGAGCTCCTCGGAGTGTCCTAGTGTGGGATCACTAGTCTTCTTGGACTCATACAAATTGTTGGCTGATGAGACTGGACAATGTGGAAGATTGGGTAGTGCTGCCAAGTCTACTGGAAGCATTATCTGCTATCCAACCGACCACCTGTTTACACTGCTCTAGCTTCAGAAGTGGTGTACTGTGCCTTCCTGCAAAGTGAGAAAGGAACATGTATCATGAATGGGCATGTTTCTTGTGCTTCAGCATCTGCGTGCACCTCGGCATCTGTGTGCACTATCATCAGCACTTCCCCATCCCTTACTGCACGCCTTACGCATTTTGAAATTGCTAAGTTTCTTGAAACCAAATTTATTTTTATTAAAGAAAAAAAAAGTTGGTCACCTGTAGCAGTCAAAGGGAATTTTGGAAGTTTAATACCACTGTAATGTAGCAGAAAGAATTCAAAATTGTATGGATGACAATCAAATTCAATCCAGAAAAAAAATGTTTTGACATTTTTTAGGAGTGTTATATGCCCCATAAATGTACCACAAAGCACATAAAACTGTATGAGTGAGAAATGTAGCCCAGCAAAATTTTGAAACTCTTTTTTGGAGTGTTATATACCATAGAAATATACCCCAGACCATGTAATACTCTATGGCCAAGAAATTAAGCCTGAAAATCTTTTTCATCTTTTTTTCTGTATGATAGATTACAGAAATGTACCACAGACCACGGAATAGTGTATGGGTCAGAAATGTAATCCAGTTAATATTTTTACTGCTTTTTTCAGTGAAAGATATCACAGAAATGTATCACATAATACGTGAAACTATATGACTGAGAAAATTAAGTCTGCAAAATTTTTAACAGTTTTTTTCAGTTTTATAGATCACAGAAATGTTCCCCAAACCACAGAACAGTGTATGAATTAGATCGGTAATACAGCCATTTTTGGTTGAGTTACATAATATCACAGAGATTTGCCTCATGCCACAGAATAGTGAATAGGTAAGAAATGGAATCCAGCTAATTTTCATAGTGCTTTTTTGGAGTGTTAAATATCACAGAAATGCACCACAGAACACATGAAACTGTATGACTGAGAAATTGCCTGCAAAGTTTTTTAATGATTTTTTTCAGTTTTATAGAGCATAGAAATATACCCCAGACCACAAAATGATATTTGGATGAGAACTGTATTACAGCCATTTTTTTGCTCTTTTTGCAGTGTTACATAATATCACAGAAAATTACCACAGTCAATGGAACAGTGTATAGGTGAGAAATGTAATCCAGCAATTTTTTAATGCTCTTTTGGAGCATTAGATTTTACAGAAATGTGCCACACAACATGTGAAATTGTATGGCTGAGAAATTTAAGCCTTCAAAAATTTTTAATGCTTTTTTCAGTTTTGCAGTTCATAGAAATGTACCCAAGACCATGTAATACTGCATGGTTGGCAAATTCAACTTTTTTTGGAGTATTATATCTAAAAATATTTGACCCCAGAACAAGTAGTGTATGGGTAAGAACTTAAACCCAGAAAAATTTTGTAACAATTTTTTGAAGTGTTATACAACGCAAAAAAGTAACACAAAGCACATAATACTTGATAGATCAAAATATATAAAATTTGTTCATCCCTTCCCCAAAATATGCAGCTATACAGCTCTGGCAAAAATTAAGAGACCGCTGCAAGATTTTCAGTTTGTCTGATTTTTCTCTTTATATTTATATTTTTGAGTAAAATGTAAATTGCTCTTTTATTCTATAAACTATTGACAACATGTCTCTGAATTTCCAAGCAATGCATTCTGTATTTAGTTTCAGAAAATGAGAAATGGTCAAAATAACAGAAAAAAGCAGTGCTCGCAGACATCAAATAATGCTAAGAAAACAAGTTCCTAATCATTTAGAAACAACAATACTAATGTTTTAACGCAGGAAGAGTTCAGAAATCAATATTTTGTGGAATAAACATGATTTTTAATCACGGCTTTCATGCGTCTTTGCATACTTTTCACCAGTCTTTCACACTGCTTTTGGGTAACGTTATGCCACTCCTGGTACAAAAATTTAAGCAGTTCTTCTTTGATGGATTGTTACTATCCATCTTCCTCTTGATTACATTCCAGAGGTTTTCAATGGGGTTCAAGTCTGGAGATTGGGCTGGCCATGACAGGGTTTTGATGTGGTGGTCCTTCATCCACACATTGATTGACCTATCTGTGTGTCATGATGCATTGTCCTACTGGAAAAAACCATCTCAGAGTTGGGGAATGTTGCCTGCACAGAAGTAATCAACTGTTTTTCCAGGATAACCTTGCATGCGGCTTGATTCATACATCTTTCGAAAAGATTAACCAGCCCAATTCCAGCCTTGCTAAAGCATCCCCAGATCATCACCAATCCTCCACCAAATTTCACAATGAGTGCAAGACACTGTGGCTTGTACGCCTCTCCAGGTCTCCGTCTTACAATTAGACGACCAGGTGTTGGGCAAAGCTGAAAATTAGACTCATCAGAGAAGATTACTTTACTCCAGTCCTCTATTGTCCAATCCTTATGGTTTTTGGCAAACTTCATCCTGGCTCTCCTTTGCTTCTCATTGATGAAAGGCTTTTTTCTAGCTTTACATGACTTGATCCCTGCCTCTAGGAGCCTGTTACGAACTGTTCTTGCCATGCACTTCACCCCAACTGCCATTTGCCATTCCTTTTGTAGGTCACTTGATGTCATCCTGTTGTGGCTGACTGACATTCGAAGAAGATGACGGTCATCCCGGTCAGTAGAGAATCGTTTTCACCCTCTGCCGGTCTGTAGCTTTGTTGTCCCCAATGTCTGCTGCTTGACCTTGTTGCAATGGACTGCAGTCTTAGAAGATTAAGGATGGAAGCAACATGACGCTCCGTGTATCCCTCTGCTAGTAAATCCAGAATTGAGTCCTTCTTTTCCTCACTCAAGACTTTTCTTTTCAGCTCCTTTAGCATGGTTAAAAGTTATTTTTTCATTCCTATTACTTTTGGGTTATTACTAGCACTTGTTTTGCCATCCATCTTTTCTTATTGCAAGAGGATTGTGAACACCACAGCAGTGTTTTTATACTTTCCTAAGTTAAAAAAGATTTGGTTCAGGAATCAGAAGCACATTAAGTAGAATGAGGTGAACTCTGGTTGGAATTCAACTGGTACTGGAATGGAATGGCTGTCAGACATGTAGAGACGCTGATTTTTATAAAACTGTGCACTGGTCTCTTAATTTTTGCCAGAGCTGCATATTTGGCACTGGCCTGCACAGCCCTAATCCTGGTCTATTGATTGTATTCTGCCACTTTCCATGCTCCTGTGACTCTCTCTCCTTCCCTTAGCTAAATGCAGATTGTATGTGATCCAAACAGCAAACAAACAATTAGCTCTTAAAAGTACTGTTACTATGATGGCTCAGCTTTGGCACTTTTATTAACACCACAGGCCTCTTATTTATTCATTATAATGTGCACACATAGGCCTAGACAGACACTTTCTCCCTTGAATACAAAGTGTCACAGAGCTGTGCAATGGCGTCAGTGTCATGTAGCATCCGTCTTTTATAACCCCTGATGATGTCACATGGCTAAACAATCACAGTAATGCCACAACCAAAATGACATCGGCATTACAGTGACAAGCAGGCAATCCTCGCTTAATTATTGGCTGTGTTAAATATGCCAAAAATGTGGGCCGGCGTTTTATATAGAGCACAGCCCAACACTTGCCGAGTAACGAGAACATCTGAGCACTGTGATTCTGGAGTGATAACAAGAGTATCACCATGCACGTTTACTCATCCAAAATGGTTTCGTTTGTGTCTAGCTCAGTTTTAGACTGTACTGTATTTGGAGGAACAAAACTGTACATTGAATTATATAGACTTTATACATAAATCTGTCAAAACAGTCACCTGGGTAAATTTCTCAACTTTTCAGAGCAAATCAAACTAGATGTAAACTGTTAATAAGGTCATGTTCATGGGACTTGAGAAATGTGTGCTACAGTACTATTTTTTTGCCAAGGAGAACTAAAAAATGTTTCCAGATGAAAAGTCATATACTATAAGGACAGCACTATATTTCTGTCAAAAATTAAGCCTAACTTTTTCAAATTCAAGATAAAAAAGAGACAATGCCTAAATGATGTCAAATAAACTAGTCAATACACCTGATGAATGTTTTGACAGTTTGTTGCTTACTAGAATAGCTACAATAATTTAATTTATTTTTTCAAAGATAATTTACACTTTAAACGAGTATTGTTTTATTTCAACACAAAGGTCACACAGAAGCAATATCATATTATCTACATTTAAATCCCAGATTGCTACTGTGACGGAAGATTTTTAAGGTGCATTTGGCAGTGATCTAAATTACTTTGCAATGACAGTGGACAGAAAACATCCCACTGGTAAACTTGGAGTAATAAAAGGTCTGCAGTACAATGAATGTTAAAAACGTATGAATGCCATGTACTATTAAATATACATTTCTGAATTACACTTAATGTTATTTTTTTTATTTAATAATCATGTGCTCTTATTTTGGATCCTGCTTGTCTTTTGTAAATGTCAATAAAGTTTTTCAATTTTATGCTTAAAGGGAACTTGACAGTAGATTAATGATGCCCGAAACATAAGCAGCAGGAATAAGACAATGGCTGCGCTATTGCTGCCATGTAGGTTTTACAATTAAAATTATGACGTTCCAAAGAAAAAATAATTTGGAAATCTCATCACGGACTATGCATCATGGAATGCTAGCTCGAAGCCAGTCCCCGGTGGACTCTCACCGTCATGTTCCCCACAACTGGTAGTTCCCCAACTATATGTGTGTATGTAGATACTTGTCAGTCTAATGGAGTGGGATGGGGAGAAACCACCAGAGACCAGCCTCAGGCTGGTCATCGTAGCTACACAGTCCATGGCTGACTTTTTAAAGTGTTTTTTCACTACAGCATTTTAGAGTAACACATACTTTGCTGCAATAGTGCAGCTAATGTCTTATTCATACTGCCTCTGGTTCGTGCAACCTGAACCTACTGTCAGGTGCCCTTTAACTATCGACCTTAAATGACATTTTTCAAGTTTTTCAAAGGCTCTGCTTGTTAACCAAAATTGAACTTGAGAGATTCCATAAAATTGTCTTTGTATACAGTATGTCCAAGCTTTCAAATACTGCTGTAATCTTGTTACATCATTCTGTTTTCTAGTGGTTTCAGATTCTTGTTCCAATAGACATTATATTTAATTGAAGATGGGTCATGCTCACTAGAAGCACAATACACTGCTTTGATACATGGACATTTTTAATCTATGAGTATTGTGCCTCTATTTTTTAATAGGCTAAGCAACATCTATTTTTGAAATCTTTCTATTAATTCATTGTATTTATTGACTTGTTTCACTGTCACTAAGTTAAAAAGCGCAAAAAAGATATGCTATCACTTTATGTTGGAGAATTGCTTCATTGATTCACATCTGCAGACATAGACCATACTAAGACTTCATAGACATCTTGTCATTTCTAATATTCTAATGGGGCCAAAATGGTCTGTGTTACATCCATTAAAAAATAATTAAACATGACATGAACCCCAGTAATTAGCACAAAAATGTTCAAAAACACAATTTTTATATATGTAAATCCCAGTAGTAAACCAATAAGTTTGTACGAGACTATACAAAGTAGTATAGGCTAGAAAAGTGCAAAAAAATCTAAAGTGGCATCTGCTATTCAGTATCTAATGAAATTATTACTCATGAATAAGGGAGGATTGAATAGACCCATCACAGCTGCATGAGAAGCGTTTCTCGTAATGCTTTCTCAAGGGAAGGTGCAAGTTACTTGCTGTCCTCTCATAGATAAGACAGAGAAAGGATTCAGAAAGATCTAGATAAGCTTGAACAATATAGTGGTATTTAACAGGGAGAAATGCAAAATCCTATATCTGCCCAAAAAAATTACATCTACAGAATGAGAGGAATAGAAATAAGCAACAGCACATTTGAAAAAGACTTGGGTATACTTGTGGATCACAGACTGCACATGAGTCAACAGTGTGATACAGCAGCAAAAAAAATGGTAAACACAGTTCTAGGATGTATTAAGAGAAGCATAGAGTGTAGATCACGTGAAGTAATTATTCCCTTTTACTCCTCCTTTGTCAGGCATCTGTAATACTAAGTTCAGTTATGTTCACCACATTATATCCTTCGAGGAACGGTTAAAGGATCTAGGAATGTTTAGCTTGCAAAACAGAAGGCTAAGAGGAGACTTATTAGCTGTCTAAAAAATCTGAAGGGCTGTCACAGTTTAGAGGGATCATCATTATTCTTATTTGTACATGGGAACACAAGAAGCAATGGAATGAAACTAAAAGGGAGAATAAACAGATTAGATATTAGGAAAATCTTTTTGACAGTGAGGGTGGTCAATGAGTGGAACACACTGAGAGATGGCGAGTTCTGCTTCAATGGAAGTCTTCAAATAGAGGCTGGACAGACATCTGTTTGAGACTATTGGGTGATTCCTACATTGAGCAGAGGGTTAGACTCGATGACCCTTAAGATTACTGCCAACTCAAACATTCTATACTATTCTATTCTATATATGTATATGGCGGCTTCCATAGGACTTGAAGAAAATGGCAGCTGGTGTGCACATGCAAATGTGTGCCGATGCCAGAAGGTCTCACCCTATCATCAATAGTACAGTGCGCGTGTGTATATCATGTCACTAAGTTATCTGCCCAACATGCACGTCGCCATGACGATGACGGAGAAGCACCAATTCTAATGGCACAGACTGCATCACTAATGCGCCGCATTGCCTGGAACCTAGTTGAGGGGGTATAAGTATGTGACAAGACAGCAAGTTGTATGCACATTCCCTTGAGAAAGCATTATGCGAAACACATGTCGGGCAGCTGTGTTGGGTCCATGCAATCCTCCCTTTTTCATGGTTAAGCATTACATTACTGAATAGCACATGCCACTTTAGACTTTTGCACTTTACTAACCTATACTACTTTATATAGTCTTGTTCATACTTATTGGTTTATTACTGGGACTTACTTATATAATTATTGTTGCGATTAATCACATGTTTTGCCCTGTATTATGATTTTCCCTTACCTATTCCTCCTTACTAGACCTGTCTTTATATCTGTGTTGGTTACAAATTTTTAATATTAAATTAATAAAAAAATATTTTTCAGCTAACATCTTGGCTTGGTGGTCCTTGTTTACTCCACTCTTCAGGTACTTTTGCTTGTTCTTGTGAACTCCAGCTATGCTTAGGTTTGTCATGCTCTTTGCTCTTTGGTATTGATTAGCATGAACCCTGTTGCTTTGCAAATGCCAACTGGTTGTTTATAGGGGCTATTGCATGAACAAAGTTAATTTTAATCAACATTTTAATCAGTAGTGACGAAGAACCCGTGGTTGTTTGGGTTCACCGAGTTCTCTGAATATGTAGTAAAAAGTCCAGTTCTGGTCTGAACTTGACCTCGGACTTGACCCCGGATCTGAACCCAATAGAAGTCAACGGAGTACCAAACTTTGGTGCTTTAAAATGGCAGGAAAATGGTCATAATCAGGGCGGGGGCTACAAAAGGAAGTTAAATGGGGGTAAGAGCAGGACAATTGCCTTTCAATCAAATATGGATAGGGAAATCACTTAAAGGGATTCTGTCACCATAGCGATCATGGTATCATAGAGCTTGAGGCAGAGTACACCAACAGAAAAAGCTTACAAATTTCACCATAGAGCAATGTTTTACATTTTTCTGAGAAAGCTGATTAAAAATTTCATGAACAGATCATGTTTCCACATTTCATCCACAGAAGCTAATAGCAAATTTCACCCACAGAGCATATTTCCACATTTATCCCACAGAAGTTGATAACAAATTTCACCCACAAAGCATCTTTACACATTTCCCTGAGAATGTTTATTAAAAATTTCACAACTAGACAATGGGGCACAGTACCCACTAGCAGTGTTTCAGAGTACACACAGCAGCTTAAAGGCACTGTACTCCCACAGTTATAAGTTAAAGACTACACACAGCGGCTTTTGGCACAGTACTATCACAGACATTTGCATAAGTGTAGAAAATATGTTTAGATGCACATCACTCCCAAGGACAGTTGAAGATTATAAAAACTTCTGGTTATGCATGGTACTATCACACTGGTGCAGAGAACACACATAGATTTTTTTTTAAACTGTGCACATGAAAATCCTAATACTTATCCTCAATACAGCTGCATCCTGTCCCTATGCTAAAAAAATAAAGAATGTTGAACCAGAAGGAACAGGTCCAAGTGGAGAAGGTGGACATGGCAGGTTAGCACAATGGCTCAGTGGTTATCCCGGAACCTTTGCAGCAAAGGGTCCTGAGTTCAAATTCATCCAAGGACAACATCTGCAAGGAGTTTGTATCTTCTCTCCTTATTTGTGTGGGTTTTCTCCACTTAATCCAACTTCCTCCCACATATTCTGATAGGGAAATTAGATTGTGAGACCCAATGTGGACAGTGTAAATAATGTCTGTAAAGCACTGTGGAAATAATGGTGCTAGAAAACTGAGTAAAATAAATTATAAAAATAAATAATGAGTCAAGGGAGGAGTAATCCAACACTGTTTTGAGGATTTTTTGGTATTTTTTTTATTTATTTCCTTTTTTTGTTTTATGGACCAGACTTAAACAACATATAATTTGCAAAAATAAAACTGGCAATCTGTAACTTTGAGCTATAGGTTTAAGTGGAGAAAGAGATGGATGTGGTGGTATAGATGGAAGACTCAAGGGAGGAGTAATCCTAGACCGTTTTTTTTTCAAGACTTTTTTTTGTTTTTCATTTTCGTTTTGGAACTGACTTAAAGCAACCTACATTTTACAAAATGAAACTAGCTATCTCAAACCATGAGGCTTAGGTCCAAGTGAAGGAAGAGGTGGACTTGTTGCTATCGGTGGAAGAAGTAATCCAACTTTTTTGTATTTTTTTTCTTCTTTCATGTTTTTTTCTCTTTTCGTTTTTTATGTTACTCACTGTTAGGCACCGGGATTCTCCTGCTGCACAGGGTAGATCCCAAGCCTTGTCTGCCTTGTCAGTTTCCCATTCGGACTTGGCCGCTGCAGGTCCTGCTCAGCATAGACATCAGTCCCAGCATCTAGCTCAGGCTCGTGCTGTGCGCTTGGTTACTGCTGGCTTTCCTGCCCAGTCCTTAGTAACCAAAGATATTGGGGGACAGTCCAGCGCTCTGGAGTCTAAGTCCGGAAATCAACGCACTGAGCATGTCCGTGATCTGGCGTCTTCTCATTGGTAGACGGACGTCAGCTGCTCTGGTGATGTGGCAGTGCTGGATTGGCCCACGGGCAAGGTCCTGTCTGACTGGAAATGAACCTTAGGTCTAAAAGTTTCTCATAGGCGCTCGCCGGCGTACTAGTATCATTTGTGGTTGTGTGTGATTGGATACGCTACCCCTCTGTTTGCACGTGTGCCGCTCTAATAATAGTGACTGTGTGTCTAGGCAGGCAGTGTAGGGTGGGAACTCCTGCTTGGCTTAGCATCTGTCTCCAGTCATGTGTGCAGTTAGCACAGCTGAGTTACAGAGCGAGCACAACCATTAGCCTAGACTTCCTGGGGGAGCGATAGGGACCCCATCTAGTGTTAAATTTGCTTTATCCCTGTGACGTTTAACAGAGTATTGCATTAAGTGCTCTTTTGTTCAGTACCACTCAGTGAAGTAACGGAGCTGGGTACTCTGTGTATCGTTGACATGATGTGGCATTTAACACTGCGTGTTTTAGCAATCGCTTGCTGTCTTGGTTCCGTTATTGCTTTCTAGCAGCAGTTTTACACCTCTGCAAGGTGGACCCCGGTTTGCGATTGCACTTTATAACCTATTTTAATTTAGTGCAATCTGCCAACCCTAACACTCACTTAAAACAACCTAGAACTTACTAAACTAAATACAATAGAAAAGATTTTTTTTACCATGGGCATGATAACTCAGATCTACTAAGGTATGAGCAAATCACTGTAAAATTGCTCAAAATATAAAAGGTAAAGACTTAGACTCTTAAGCCGCCGTCTCACATAGCGATACACCAGCGATCCCGACAACTATCAGGATCGCTGGTGTGTCGCTACATGATCGCTGCTGAGATGCCAAACAGGCAGCTCAGGCAGCGATCAGCACAGCGACACTGCGGGTAACGTCGCGGGTAATGATGCAGGGAGCTGGTAACCAAGGTACACATTGGGTTTCCAGGTGCTGCGCGGTGCCTGGAAACCCGCTGTGCACCTTGTTTACCAGCTCCCTGCAATGCATGCTGGCCAGCGGGAGACCAGCGATCAAAAAAAGTCCAGGACATTCAGCGACGATCAGCGATACCCAGCAGAGGGGCTGATCGTCGCTGAATGTCACACACAGCGACATCGCAGGGGAGATCGCTGTTGCGTCACAAAACTAGTGACTCAGCAGCGATCTCGCTAGCGAGATCGCTGTGTGAGATGGGGGCTTTAATTGAGCCTGTACTTTGCTCTGCATGTGCTTAAGTATAAGCTAAAGCCCCTGTCTCACACAGCGATCCGCTGGTAACCAAGGTACACAGTGGGTTTCCAGGCGCGGGGCTGTGCCTGGAAACCCGATGTGTACCTTGGATACCAGCGCCCTGATGCAGGGAGCTGGTAACCAAGGTACACAGCAGGTTTGCAGGCACTGCGCAGCACCTGGAAACTCGATGTGTACCTTGGTTACCAGCTCCCTGCATCAGGGCGCTGGTATCCAACGTACACTGCGGGTAACTAAGCGACGTTACCCGCAGTGTCGCTGTGCTGATCGCTGCCTGAGCTGCCTGTTTGGCAGCTCAGCAGCGATCATGTAGCGACACACCAGCGATCCTGATCGTTGTCGGGATCGCTGGTGTATCGCTATGTGAGACGGGGGCTTAAGTGCTCTTTGGTTTGACCAAGAGTTGGGCGTTTCAAGTGTTTTGAGTTACTTATCAAAAGGATATGATAAACCTTAAACATTTTAAATATTTTTAAACCCTTTTTTTTATATATAACTGCTAAAACTGTTAAAAATATCATGTACAATACATGAGTTTCTTTGTAAAATCTGAGGTATTTAGAGATACAGTATGAGAGTCATATAATTTTAACTCCTTCATGACGTATGACATATTGTTACGTCATATGTCGTGTCTTCCCTTTGAATGCGGGCTCCAGTACTGAGCCCACATCTTTTCTAGCACATGACAGCTTATTTCATCAGCCAATAAGCATCCCTAACTGCCACGGGTGGAATTGTGATTCTTCACGGCTGTTAACATGTTAAATGCCGCTGTCATTCTTTGACAGCGGCATTTAACATAATAGTGCCGGAACTGTGTCACTAGTTCTGCCCATCAGCGCCCTGGTCAAATAACCACTGGGCGACGATGGGTTGGCATGACAACCCTGTGTCTACAGGAGACCCCCATGGCTGTCATTGTCAAAATGGTATGGATAAAAGCATCAGTTTGGCGCACAAAAAATAAGCCCTCACTTAGCCACAGATCCTGAAAAAAGGAGACAATACGGGTTTTGGAAAATGGCGCCTTTTTTTCATAAACTTTGAATTTTTTTTAACCACTTAAGTAGAAAAGAACCTATTATACATGTTTGATTTCTGCAAACTAATAATGACCTGGAGAATCATAATAGCAGGTCAGTTTTAGCATTCAGTGAACAATAAAAAAAACAATTGTGGAATTGCAATTTTTTTGCAATTTCACCGCACTTGGATTTTTTTTCCACTTTTTCTGTACATTGTATGGTAAAATCAATGGTGTCATTCAAATGTACAACTCCTCCCACAAAAACAAGCCATCCCACATCCATATTGATGGAAAAATAAAAAAGATATGGCTTTTGGAAGAAGAGGAACGAAAAACGAAAACACAGAAAATGTCCCAGGTGTATGGGTTAAAAGCATGGTTTTATAGATATCCTTCAAATGGCATCTCATTATTACATGTTTAGGATTCTGAATCAGAGTTAGGGGTATATGGGATTAGGCAATGATGCAACTGCATATGAGCATAAAGTCCTTTAAACTTTTATTTACAAACTATTAGTTTAAGTTCCTTCAATAAGTTTTCACTCAGTTTTTGACGCATGTTACATCAAAGTGGATGGGATTCATAGGAATCTCATTGGCGACTGTGCTATTTTTTACACTGCGTAAACTAACTAGCGATGCATGCATGAAAATTGCAACATGTCAATCTGTTTGTTTTATGTGCAGATTTTCTCCACAGAACTGCATTATATGCGAAGAATCCTCATGTAAAAAAAAGCATGTGCATTTTTTGTGCTTTTCTGCTGTGGAAACACACTAAAAATGTACGTAAGCTGCACATTATTATTTTTATATATTTTTAGGACTCTATTGATTCTATGGAACATGGGAATTCTAGGTACATGGGAAAAGGGGTTTATGTATGAAGTACAAATGTAAATTACAATAAAAAAAACTAACAGTTATGACTGACTGCTACATAGAGGAGAGGAACCTGCCCTTGTGGACTTACAGTCTGCAAGATAATGAGGAAGGAGACAGTAAGCAGGGGAGTTGCAGCGGCAATGGTGGTGTTAAGGTGGGGTTATTGCAGGATGTAAGCTTTCTTGCAGAGATGGGTTCTGAAAGTTCTGCATGTGATGGATAATCTGACATGTTGAGGATGGGAGATACTCATGACTGTATCAATAAAGTTGAAAGAAAAGCAGCATTAAAACTTGACATACCAAAAGGAGGCCAGAGCTGCAGTGTCAAAAATGTGATAAAAACATATGTAAAAAAGGCACTCAAAAACAAGTAACTTCATTTATTTATTAGATGCCAAAATGCTACAGAAATTATGCAACATTAAAAAACTCTTCTTGAGTACATAGTCTTAGGCATCACGAATGCAGGAATGTTGCATTCACCTAACTTCCATGATCAGTAAAAGCAAATGTCAATCATTCTACCAGCTGCTGTCGTGTTATACCAGAGGTGGATATGTGTAATACGAAACCTTTGCCCTTGGCACCAAAATTGCTGTCGAGCACCTGTCAAGGCTAGAAAAAAAGGTATGCTATTTTCTCTATAAGCAATTCCATTCTTATCCATAGGCTGTGCCTTATAATATAAGCAAGCTCCATTTACTCTATTTGAGCTCCCCAGCCGCAGCTTGTGGATCAGGCCGTTTTTAGCTACCTGCATATGAATGCATTCAGCTATTATTTGTTCTGTTACTTAGCAGTTTGTGAGCCCCGAAGAATCTGAATTACATTTGGAATAACATTTTTATTTAATCCTGACCAAGTTTTTGATTTACCAAATGTAAATAATTAGTTTGTTTTATAATTTTTACTCACATTTTGTGAACACATTTTTTTTATTTTTATAATTTGGGTGGAGAATTGTTTGTTTTGTGTTCAAGTTTTATTTAAATGAATACTAATTTAGGCTACATATGGAAATCAGGTTTTCAGAAGGTGAGATGACCAAAGTGATCTGTAATTCTAGCATTTATATTTTTCATGAATTTTGCTGTGATTTATAAAATGTAACATTGTTACAAATGCTGCAATACTAATTATGTTATACAACAGATTGAAATACTCACTTTTAACCAAGGCATTGAAGGGTCTAACTCTGATCCCCACCATTGCAGCAGGAGCCTAGCTGGGTATTACAGTTCAATCCTACTGGATATAGATGGAGCTAAGAGCCTGAGCCCACTCCATGTAACTACGGGTACTTCAATTTTAACTTTAACCCCTTCTTAGGTTGAGAAGGCTAAGAAAAATAAAAATACTTAAGTATAAAAGACTGTAATCATTTGACATCATTATTTCTTAACATATATATTATAGTGTCTCAACATAAAATATTAATTTACAAACTCTAAGGATCAGTAGAAAACTGCATTTCTCCTTGGCTGTGGCTGTGTGTAAAACATTTCCAAGCTTAGCTAATGAAAACCACAAATGTCAGATCTTCATTTCCTAAAATGCCCAAAGGATTTCTGTCAAACAATTTTACTTTTAAAAACGATCTCCTGTAAACACCATATATGACCGACAAAATTCATTGTTGTCATGCAGCCAAAAAACTAAAGACGATGATGTTCTAAATATGGAAACATGTCGACACAGATAATAGCATGCTTTGATGGAGAATTAAAACTGATTACATTTTGCAACTATTTTTTTTTCCACATTGACTGAGATTCATAATTCATATGAAAATATAGAATGATTATTTCATCTGCTCAGAGCAAAAACATTTTAAGGTTTTGAAGAGAATAAGGAAAGACTGATATAATATTTTCATTACTATCATTTGTAATACTGCAGTCAATACCCGCTTATATCTACACTAAGCCATACAGTGTAATAACATAGAAAGCCTGCAGAATGTAAGTGATAGTAGCTCAAGTGATAACATCAACCTCATGGGTTTATGTAGAGATTACTAGATGGAAGGAGATAGGAACATGTTTATTTATTATTATTATTAGTAGTAGTAGTAGTAGTAGTAGTAGTAGTAGTAGTAGTAACAACATGCACACATACTACTTATGTACCATATTTAGGAAAACCTGTATAGCATACCATTCTCGTTTTTTTTAATGAATAGTGGCTACAATGCAGAATAAAATGTTATATATATACAGTATATACATACATACATACTGTATATATTTCACCTCTTTGTTGTGGAGATAGCAATAATCAAAATATATGTTAGGCGCCGGGATTCTCCCGCTGCACAGGTGGATCTCGGGTGCTGTCTTGCTTGGTAGTCCCCCATTTTGGGTCCGGCCGCTGCAGGTCCTGCTTGGGTCTGTGGTGTACCCTTGGCTACTGCTGGCTCTCCAGCCAAGTCTATGGTAACCAGTGTTATACAGGTGCAACCTCATGTCCTGGATTTTTAGTCCAGTAATCAGCTTACCGAGCATGTCCGTGAGGTGGCATCTTCTCATTGGTGGATGGATGTCAGCTGACCTGGTGATGTAGCAGCCCCAGATTGATTCACGGGCAAGGTCCTGTCCAACTGGACATGAGTCCAGTGTATAAAAGATTCTCTGTGGCGCACGTAGGGGCGCTAGTATCACTTATGTTTTGGGTGTGTCTGTGTGGAGGGTTACTCTACCTTTCTGTCTGCATGTGCACGTATTTCTGTCTGTGTTAAGACTGCACACCTTAGCAGGCACTATTCATATGCGGTTTTGTTCCTTTGTATCAGCACCTGAGTTCCTGGTCGGCTACATGTTTAGAGTGTGGGTTAGGCACTAATTCCATGGCGTCAGGATTGGGTAACTACCGCTTGCCTTTGCAACTGTTTCATTCATGTGTGGAGTTAGCACAGTCCATTTACATTGCAAGCACTACTTTTATGCAGTTTTGTTCCTTTGTCTCAGCACTTGAGTACCTAGCCTGCTACATGCGAAGAGTGTCGGTTATGTACTAATTCCTTAGCGTATAGGACTAGGGTAACTACCGCTCGGCTTTCTCTCAGTCAGCACATGTGTGTGTGTTAGTTCACCTTAGCTCAGAGCTAGTTAGGGTTTTTGCTTGACGCTTGGCTTCCAGCATCAGTATCCTGTCATATGTGCTGCTAGCACAGCTGAGTTACAGAGCAAATCCAATCACAGAGCCTTTTTGCTCCCATGTTAGTTCTACAGGGTTATGTTGTAGCTAACTAGCATCAGATTAGTATTTTCTTTTGACTTTGTGCCTGTTTTAGCCACGTGTGCGATTGGCATGGGTCATTGTCCAAGAAA
>VIAB01026978.1:15523-27803 GCA_009801035.1 Oophaga pumilio
TTATTTTATTTTATGTGACGTAGGATGACAAAATTGCCAATTGTGTTATTTTCATTTATTTTTTGTTTGTTTATTTTTTTAGTGTACTGATCTTTACTGATGTGGATGTGTCCTTTTATGTGATTGATTTTTCTTAGATTAAACTACTTTTTATGATTTTTTAAACAAACTAAAAGATCATTTCACTTTTTGAAGAAACATTTTTCCTTATTCATCAGTTACTTGGTAACCTATTTACACAATTATCCTTAAATGATCGATCCTAGAACACTTTTTCCTGATAACTGTGCAGTATAACTGTACCCTGAATGCTAAGCCTCTTTCAGATGTCCAATATTTCTCTTGTACGTAAAACATGAACCTGTTTTCATCAGGGATTTAGATTTGGTTTTCATCTGTGAACCATCAGTATTTCATTATGGAGATACTGATTTGGCTTTTATCCTAAGTCATATTACAAGACTCGTTAAAGGGTTGTTTGTGACTTGTAGGATCGCTACTTCCAATAGGTGGCGCTATAGAGTACAAGTCCTCTTTTTTTGAAGAGGCAATTTGCATACAGTATTTCATTAGTAATTTTCACAATTGAAAAAGTAAATTACAAAACTTCTCCTATAAATAGCAATGTTAATCATGAATAGCATGTGGATAGCTCACAGATGTCATGTGTGTACTGTCCAGTATTGATACATTACTATAGACTTGTATGGATAATTTTTTCTGTGGCATGGTTCAAAAATGGACATGCCTTCCTTTTTTGGGGTGGTTCACATGATCCACAACAAAACATGAACATGTGAACAGCTCCATAGGTTATAATGGGTACATGTTCTGTCCCTGAAAAACACTGATAAAACACGTCTGTGAGAAAAAGATGGTTGAATGATGCTTTATGTGTGTACTTTAATCCAATGGTTGAAGGTTGAAGGTATCTGCTGATCAGAGCTGAAATTTCACATCGGTTAGCCAGGGTTGGAGGGGTTCCAGCTCTTAGCAAGTTGAAAGTGGAGATGAAGTTGTTTTGAACAGCTGAAATTTGGGCCCTGGAAAAAATATCTAATTGGCTCAAAGCAGTTTGTTGCTATTCTGCTATTGCACTGTTGGGGACCCCATAATGCTCAAACAATGTAACATATTCCAGATTCTGTCTACTGTACCTGTTTTTACTCAGAGCCATCTCTGACAGCTGCAGCAGCAGATTTCCATTATGATGGAAAACAGGGGTCATATATATGTTTAGGAGAATGTATTATATTTTAAAAATTGATATTGTTTGATCCCATGCCCACCTCAATTGATGTTAAAATCATTATGCTTCACTGGATACAAGAAAACATTGGACAGACACAAAAGTAGCAAGTACATACATTATATACAAAAGTTAATAGGAAACTTTCAGGCAAGTTGACATCACGCAGCTGTTACAAATAAGCAAAATGTCAGCGCAGTAATTGCCCAGATGTATTGTTCCATTATTTTAGCTCAGAAATCTGCTGCTGTGTAGTTAGCTTCAAGCCTAGGAATGTTAATATTTTCAGATAAATGAAAGTTGTGTTTCTACTGCAAGTACATTTTGCTGTGCTGTACAACAAGTTTTCTATTCTTCAATTGCTAAAATTTCTATGTAAAGATGTGTGTGTGTATAAATGTACATATATATATATCATATAAAAACAAAAAACTGCTGTAACTATATATTTATATTCTTGCATATTGCATGTCAACAATACATGTATAGAAATAACAAAAGAATGACTGTCACTTCCAAGAAAGCAGAAAATTAGGGTGTACAGGTGCAAACTAAGAGCCAGCGTCTCTATATATAACCAACAAATAAAGTTGTACTCTGTAGCTGTTAGGCATCGGGATCTGAACTTGAATCTGAGGAGTCTGTGGTCTCCCATCCTAGTCCAGCCGGAGCAGATGCTGCTCAGCTTCGCCATCGGTCCCAACACCTAGCCAACACAAGAGAAGTACAAGCTGTTGCAAGGGTTTTTGTTCCTAGTAGCTTTAAGCATAGGTTGCAGAAAGGAACAGGGCTGCCACAGCCTAAGTCCAGGATTTCCTGCACTGAGCATGCCCGTGACGTGGCGGACCGTGATTGGTGATTTGGTATCAGCTGATCCGGTGACCTGGCACCGCCTGATTGGTCACGGGTGACGTCATCAGTGATGTTATTAACAAGATGGCTGGGGGCAGTGCTTAGCCCTTAATTAGCCTGGCTGCAGGCGCGGCGGGGCAGTCAGATCATACTAAATAGGTCGTGCTCAAGTGTGGACGCATCAGAATCTGGGCTCCACGTGCTCTCTAGTTTTGCTCTCCGGGACCTGCCGATGCCAGAGTTAGCTCGGCTAGTTAGCACAGGTCCTTCAGGCAGGTTAGTTGATGCTAGGCAGGTAATCAATGTGGCACAGTCTAGCGCTGGCAGAGGGTAGCTGTACACCCTGAGCAGACTGCGGGGCGCATAACCTGGGTATCGCCTTCCAGCTGAACAGAGAGTTGCTCAGTCCGGTCGCACACCGGCTGGCAGCACGTACGCCTGGTGTGAGTCGCATGCACTTCCTAAATGGCTGGCAAGTGGCTTCTGTGCAGTTAACAAGGCTAAGTCTAAGCCAGCCTGCAGCACATCTTCCATGGCGTTAACTGAGATAGTGCAAATCCAATATCTTTCCTAACAGTAAGTAACACAGGCAAGATCTTATCTTTCTGTTGTCAGTTTTCATCCTCATACCCGAGGGGTGTTCGGCCGCAGCATCTCTAGCTGCACAGCGGACCTCAGGTTTCGGTTGCTCCCTATTATTTAATAAAGTTGTTGCAACCGTCCCCTTTACAGTATCTGACCGCCAGGGTCTAGCCGAACATGGCTGACATTCAGCAGCTACAGCGCTACGTTCAGCAACTAGAGGCCAGACTTAGGTCTCTGGAGCATGCCGCTCCAGTTGCTGATCTCACGGCAGTAGCTACTCAGGCAGCCGCACAAGCAGCAAGTCTCGTAAACACTGCTGCGATAGCTGCTAGAGCTTCATTACCCTGTTTTGACCTCCCGGAAAAAAATTCTGGAGACAGGAGATCCTGCAGAGGGTTTATTAATCAGTTAGAAATGATGGAGGCACGGTTCCCCTCCGAAAGGGCTAAAGTGGATTTTGTCATATCATTACTTTCCCACAAAGCCTTGGAGTGGGCTACTCCTCTGTGTGAACGGAATGATCCGGTAGTGGCTAATGTGGGTCTCTTTCTTAGAACCCTAAAAAGTGTGTTCCTCGGTCCTCAGGTTACACATGATACAGCTCTTAAGCTTCTTACATTAGTACAGCGTTTGACCATGGCCAGTCACTATGCTGTCCAGTTCAGAACATTAGCGGCAGAACTGGATTGGTCTGAACTGTCGCTAATCCCGGTGTTCTGGAGGGGTCTGGCTGGACAAATAAAAGATGCTCTAGCCACCAGGGAGATTCCAACCTCTCTGGAAGAGTCAATAACTATTGCCAACTGAATAGACTGACGTCATGCAGAAAGCAAGTTGGAGTTGGATGTCTCTAAACCTCATTTCCAATTGGCACCTTCGTTTTCTAGACCTATTTCCAAACCCGCGGTTCCTGACACGGAACCTGAGCCTATGGATATATCCCTGACTAGGAAATCGTCCCCTCGTTCCCATCCTACACATCGCTTGGAGTACCCCAATAATAAGGGTTCCAAGTGGGCGGTGGAACGAGAGTGTCTAACCACCATTGGACGAGGTGTGTTAGATTCAGGGGTCTCTACCTCCAAACTAATATATGAGGTGACGTTGCTCTTCAAAACAACTGCGGTTTCTGCCAAGGCATGGGTGGACTTTGGGGCAGATGGCAATTTCTTGTCGTTAACCTTTGCCCAGAGACATGCCATTCCTATGGAGTTACTGCCCAAACCAATGAACATTAAGGTAGTCAATGGATTAATGTTAGACACGCAAATCACCCACCAGTCAATTCCCCTCATTATGTCATTTCCTCAGGGTCAGCGGGAGGATGTCTCTTTTCTCATTATTCCCGGTGGATCAGATGAGGTGCTATTGAGCCTTCCATGGCTACTTTGTCACAATCCACACATTAACTGGAACACGGGGGAAATTAATTTTGGGGGTGAGAATGGTGTTTCTCAGTGTATGGTTGCCTCGACCCGGAGGATAGTCTCAGAGTCGTCTATCGACTTGGCCGCTCGTACTGAGCATTCCAAAAAGGCTGCTGAGACTTTGCCTTCCCACCAACCGTATGACCGTCTAATTGATTTGGTCCCCGGCTCAGAGCCTCTTCGCGGTAGGGTTTATTCCCTGCCTGTAGATATGACTGAGGATGGTAACGAGCCCAAAAATATCATTCCTCCTGGGGATATGCAGACGGTGGCACCAATGACATTAGACCAGGTTTCTCCTGGGAAGACGTTTGTTCCTCCTAAATTACAAAATAAAGTGCTCTCTTGGGCACATGCCTCTAAAACCGGAGGTCATTTTGGAGTCAAACGTACCACTAAGTTTCTCCAACGGTCGTATTGGTGGCCTCGGTTGCCTCAAGACGCTAAAAAATATGTCCAATTATGTATCTCTTGTGTGAGAGAGATATCGTCCCATCAGAGACAGTCGGCTGACACTTATCTCTGTCCAGAACCCGTATTATCCCCGGGCGACAAGGTCTGGCTCGCGACTCACAATACTAGAGGATGCGGGGAATCTGCTAAGTTCGCCTCCCGTTTTATTGGTCCTTTCAAAATTTTGGCCCAAGTAAACCCCATACTGTACCGTTTACAGTTGCCCCAGCATATGAAGATTCACGACACATTCCATGTGTCGCTCCAGAAACCCGTTCACCTAACGAAATTCTCGGAACCCCAACTGGTTTCTGTCACCAGGGGTAATAATTTTGAAGTGCAGGTGTTTGTGGGGTCCAAGATGGCTCAGGGGAAAAAGTTCTATCTGGTACACTGGAAGTATCGTGGTTCTGAGGACCGCACTTGGGAATCCATGGACCATATTCATACCCCCTGGCTCATTGAGGAATATGAGCATCAGGTGGGGGGATAATGTTAGGCATCGGGTGACGGCTGGATCAGAACTTGGTTCTGAGGAGTCTGTGGTCACCCATCCTAGTCCAGCCGGGGCAGATGCTGCTCAGCTTCGCCGTCAGTCCCAACGAATAGCCAATACAAGAAAAGTACAAGCTGTTGCAAGGGTCTTTGTTCTTAGTAGTTTTAAGCGTAGGTTGCAGAAAGGAACAGGGCTGCCACAGCCTAAGTCCAGGATTTCCTGCACTGAGCATGCCCGTGATGTGGCGGACCGTGATTGGTGATTTGGTATCAGCTGATCCGGTGACCTGGCACCACCTGATTGGTCATCAGTGATGCGATTAACGAGATGGCTGGGGGCAGGGCTTAGCCCTTAAATAGCCTGGCTACAGATCATACCAAATAGGTCGCGCTCATGTGTGGACGCATCAGAATCTGGGTTCCACGTGCTCTCTAGTTTTGCTCTCCGGGACATGCCGATGCCAGAGTTAGCTAGGCTAATTAGCACAGATCCTTCAGGCAGGTTAGTTGATGCTAGGCAAGTAATCAATGTGGCGCAGTCTAGCTCCGACAGAGGGTAGCTGTACACCCTGAGCAGACTGCGGGGCGCGTAACCTGGGCATAGCCTTCCAGCTGAAAAGAGAGTTGCTCAGTCCGGTCGCACACCGGCTGGCAGCATGTACGCCTGGCGTGAGTCACATGCACTTTCTAAACGGCTGGCAAGTGGCTTCTTTGCAGTTATCAGGGCTACGTCTATGCCAGCCTGCAGCACATCTTCTGTGGCATTAACGGAGTTAGTGCAAATCCAATATCTTTCCTAGTGTGAAGTAACACAGGCAAGACCTTATCTTCCTGTTGTCAGTTTTCACCCTCATACCCGAGGGGTGTTCGGCCGCAGCATGTCTAGCTGCACCGTGGACCCCAGGTTTCGGTTGCTCCCTATTATTTAATAAAATTGTTGCTACCGTCCCCATAACAGTAGCACTATAGCACTATAGCATGAGAACATGATAATTGATTTGCATTACTGCTTTAAAAAATAGGAAAAAAATGAGAATACTTAGAGCTTTAATTGGCCATTTCATGGGTGCCCAGCAGGCGAGATAAGGTGATTCTCTTTGCTGGGAACCTGCCTAATGTGAATACTCTCCTAGGCTGAAGCCTGCATACATATGGATAGGGAGCATCCTGCTGTGATTAAAACTTCCAGTGACAGTCAGTCTTTTGTTATTTGTATATGTAGGCTCTCTGGCTGAACGCTCCACCCATCTGCCTCTGGCAGCTTTAATCACAGCAGGATCCTACTTTACCATATTAAAGTAAGCTTCAACCTAGGAGAGTATTCACATTAGTATACTTTCTCAGCAAAGAGAATCACCTTATCATGGCAGTTGGGTACACATGGATTGGCCAATTTATGCACTAAGCATTCTCGTTTTTTCCTATATTCTAGAGCAATAATGCAATTCAAATTTCATATATTTCAAGTTTTCTTGCTATGAAGCTACAGAGTGCTACTTTATTTGTTGATCAATACATGTACAGACTGCCTTACCCTTCCACTTTGCTCTACATATCCCAAGATGAATTATACAGATGAACTAGCTTTGAAATGAAAAAAACAACTTTGTGATACTCTGTCAGAAATGTTTATACAATGAGTGTGTTTATGTTGTAACCTAATCTGTAGTGGGTTTTCTTTCTTTGCATATTGCAATAATATATTTCATTTATATTGTGAGACTCTGGAATGCTTAAAAGTCTGGTTGTGTCTGATCAGCTGATATTTGCTCCTATTGCCACCGGATGTAAATACATAAAGTAAAGATTCAACGCTCTTTATTCAATGTATAGTGGCACTCCTAGGTATAAGGATGGAACTTTTTCAAAAGAATAGTAGATATTATGCAATATCAAGCAATGGTGGCTACACATTGATTGGAGCTGGGCTTTGTAGCTCCGATCCATGTGTTTTAGAGATGAGCGACTTTGCCTTTTTTCGGGTCGAGTCGGGTTTTGTGAAACCTGACTTTCTAAAAAGTCGAGTCGAACGAAGTCGGCAAACTAACGGAAATGGTTGGGTCGGAGTCGAAAATCCGACCCCAATGCAAGTCAATGGGGAATAAATTGCCCCCTTATCACAGTCAGGCAGCCAACTAATCAGATGTGATGCTCAACACAAGCAATTTGTACACTGTTACTGGCAGGCAGCTCTGCTACTCCACCAAATTAATTGCCCCCTTATCACAGGCAGGCAGCCTACTAATCAAATCTGATGCTCCACACAAGCAATTTCTACAGCGTCACAGGCAGGCAGCCTAAGAACCAGCGTTGCTGCACACAGCAAAATCCTCCCCTCTCACTGCACAGTCACTGTACAGCTAATCGCTAGCAGCACATAGTAATTTTTTTTTAGGCCCTGCCTAATGCTTTCCTTGCTCAGACGCACCGCGCCCAGCAACCTTCCCCTACACTGAGTTCAGCAGATGTAAAATGACGGTCGGCGCTGAGGGATTTTATATGCACCGTGACGCCACTGAAAGCCAGCCAATTGCTGCAATGCCATTCTCTAAGATGGTGCTGGCCTCTGGCTATGTGAACCCGTTGCCCACAGCCTGCGTCCTTGCTCATTGGCCGAGAAAAGGCGCTTAAAGTGTAGGGGAAAACCGACTCCAGCAAAATGGTCGCCAAACACGTGACCAAACTCACTCCACGGTCGGGTTTCGTTTCATGAAACCCGACTTTGGCGAAAATCAGCGACTTGAAAGTGAACGACCAGTTTCGCTCAACTCTAATGTGTTTACATTCATTGATCGCCAGAACTAGTAACAACTGATCAGGGTGTGTGCAGGATTTCAGAATCCTACCAATCTGATACTATGGATAGGTCATCAGTTTGTGTGACTTGTCTACCCTTTCAAAAATATTCATATAAAGTTCAGGGTGAGCATCCCGGTATGTCCTTGTTGACTTGTTGATCTTACTTCAGATCATTGGCTATAAATTTAGCAAAATTTCTTCCTTTTTTTTAAAAAGACTTGTGTAAAGATTAAAGCAAACTTGTCAATTCATTTATGCTGCCCAAACCTCGGTCGGTATAGCTCAGATCCTAGCTTCATGATTGCAGCCAGGTGTAAATTTCACACTAAAATACTCTGATGTTTCAGAGGTAATATTGTTACAAGATCAGACTGGGGATTATTGCTGTAGAGGGGACTAGTCCAGCTCTGCCTCTAGAAGGATTTTCCCAGCGCTCCGCCTCTAAAATAATTTTCTCAGCATTGCTGTAGGTGATTGAAAGGTCTCTCCCATTATCACAGTCCTGTCAATCACCTGGAGCATTTCAGAGAAGAATATCCATGGAAGCAATCATACAGCCAGGCTCTCATGTATGCTGCCTGTGGTTTGAGCAGCATGAGTTAGCTTACAGGTCTCCTTTATGGTTTAAACCGGCCATGACACAAGATGCACTCTACTAGGTTTGGGATGCCATTATTTACTTTCTAATACACACTTCACTTTCTACTTGTGACTTAACTACCATCAGCTAAAGTGAACATCATTAAAACTCATCTCTGTATACTTCAAAATGAAATGGTCAGATAACGTGCTCATATGTTGAGTTAAATATGCACAATATATCTACTAGAGATTAGTTCAAAACCTTATCTTGCATTGTGGTCTGAATATAGTCCATGTTCACTTGTCCAAGACTTTAGAATGTGTTTTTGTTTATCTCGTACAGATGTGCAGTACATTAAAAGGAGGGACATTGTTCTGAAGAGGGAACTTGGTGAAGGAGCTTTTGGAAAAGTGTTCCTTGCTGAGTGCTACAACCTCAGCCCAACCAAAGACAAGATGCTTGTAGCTGTCAAGGTAAGAAATCATAATAAAAACAAGATCTCTAATAATAGAGTCAATTGTATTTTGTATTTTCAATGCAGTATTCATTTGTAGAATTAAATCACCTTTCTGTGGTATATAAAACTATAAGAATAATAACTTAAGGTTTTTATAATAAACTAAATAGTAATATTATACAATCTGCCATAGAGATGTGATCATAGTATATCCCAAACTGTCAGGCAAAACCCGTGAACTGATAGAATCTACAATAAATTATTGGCAAAAAAACAAGATAAAACTCCAACACCTGAAAAGTTCAATCTTTTATTCCATGATAGTTAAGGACACACATTGTAGGTGTGTCTGTATTTAGTCATACTGTATATGTAGTCTTAAAGCCTATGTAGATGGGCTGATAACTAGGGATGAGCGGCCCCATGGAAGTTTGGGTTCTGGTGCCTGATCCATACTTTAGTCCAAAGTTCGGGTACCAGAACTGTCCCTGAACTTGAACATAACCCGAACCCGATTGAAAAAATTGGACAAGTGAACTTTGGAACTGGAAAAAAATCTCTCTCTCTCTGTTACATACTTCCCCCGGAACTCTGAACACAGGAAAAGTCCGTGTTTGACGTTTAACACGGGACACCAACTGTCCGATACGAACCCCAAAATTTTAGGTTTGGGTTCACTCATTTCTATTGATAAGCGCAAAGTGAGAGTTGCTTATCAGTCACCATTGTGACTACAGTAGTATCAGCTATTCTAAGCAAGCTAGCAATCATCTGATGAGAGAACAAACACTCTTTTGTCAGGTGCGATGATTTTTAAGCAAGTTTGAAAATAATCGATCTCAGCAGCACATCGCCACATATCAATATGTGCTGCCGATAACTTGTTTTATGCAAGTAGAAGAAGAATTGTATTAAGGGGAATCTGTTTGCAGGCTATTTAGTCTGACAGCAGCATAAAGTAGAGACAAAGATCCTGATTCCAATGATGTATCACTTAGTTTACTGGGTGCAGCGGTTATGATATAATCACAGTTCTGTTTGCTGCAGTTTTATCAGAGCTTAGAATGTTGAGCTGTGAAACTCTTTTTTAAGTTGCAAAGTCAAGGTTACACAATTTCTTTTTTTAGCTTTGCCATTTTCACGTTTGTTTCACCCAACTTCTCCAAATTGGGTGGAGCTGAGGTGGAATTGGGGCAGAACGCGATTGTCACGCCATACATATTCTAAGTCATGATCATTGATGAGCTGTGGTGTACCTTACAGCCGAAATCTTACTCCAGTCAGGGACTGGAGTAAGATTTGTGGCGAAGGATGTGGAGAATTATGACACATTTTAGTTGCTCCTGATTTATTAAGAGGTATGCACCTCTGAATGAATTAGGAGCGACTGATGCCGATCTTGAATAATCTGGGCCCAAGTTTATTGTAATCCTCAACAACTCCTTAAAATATCCTCTTGTTGACAGCAGAACACAGTTTATATTAAATTAAGGATTTTAAGATGATTTCCTAATGGATTGTGTTTAGATAGAAAAACAAATATCTTTTACAATAACATAAAATGCTTTAATATATCATACAGTAAATATGTATTAGTTATGGAATTTCAATCAATAAATATAAGCAAGTTACCATATCCTATTTGTCCTACATGAATATTGTAATTATAGTATATTATTATAATGTTGTGGGAAAACACTGGCTATTAAATGAACGAAGGAATCCTGAAAGTGTACTTACAAATATATTCCCAATAAGTAATCTGTTCGATGAATTCTATGACCACTATTAAAGTAATTTCTCCACTGCTGATACAACCTTCTGAGTCATTCATTGAGACAAGCTAATTACAATATTCTAAAGGAAGGGTAAACCAATTCCAATTATCGCCGGCACCCCCTAATTACGGGCATAGACTCACGTTATCTGTGTCATGTTTTCTGACAAATTTTCATTGAGCCACTTGTCGAATTCATTAATGTTAGCAGAGAGAAAAGAAAGACTTAAAAGCAAAACACACATGACATTATATTTTAACACAAAGACACATACAAAGACTTCATAACGTCGGAGAGCTGTATTTCCTTACAGCGATATGTGCTCCCCATTTTAAGCCACTATTGGATAAGGGACTTTAAATTCTTAACTCCCTGTTCATAAAAGCCAAGGTGTCATTGAAATCTGAAAAAAAGCAAAGCAAAAGCTTTTAGGTCTTAATGCCAACTTGCACAAATACATTGCCATACATTACAATTCTAAGTAGACTTGTTTACAACCCTAAAGCTGACAGAGATTAAATAATGCAAAATTAGCTCATGATTTTTAATAACGTAATACAAAGAGTGAGGAATAACATTAATAAAAATTATAGTAATAATAAATATCACCATTGTTGCTTTTCTAGTCTTATTTTATTAATGAAATTAAAACTGTGACATTGTGAGTCATTCATGTCTGCAGAAATCTAATGAAGGAAGAAAATTGTTTTCTTTTTACTCTAGAGTCTATTTTTCTATGTAAAAAACATAAATTATAATAATTTTTCCCTTACAATTCTGTAGAAAGTAAGAGCACAACAAAACACCAAAAGTCAGTGTTCCATTATACCTTAAAAAAGCAAAAGAGAAACACACAAAATGTTCTTGAAATAAATACTGTAATGTCAACAATATAAAGGTATAAATCGACTAGAACTAATAGACTATGTATGACAGGGATGGATGATTTCCCATCTGCAACATGTAGCTATCATTTGTCTAAATATTATTGGCCACGCTTTTTCTGTGGAACAGGTAAATAATTTTTTTTTCCATTTTGAACCTATTGATACAAAAGGTAGAAAGAAATTTTTAAAAGTAAAATCAGATCTGATTAACCAAAAGTAAAAACATATAAACAATAACCATTACAATACATTTAAGTATCTAAAATTGTTCAAAAGCACTGCCAGCACACTGCAATTGTTTGGTCCTCCAGGAACATGGAAATGATATAGCAGCATCTACTGTGGTATTGAAATTAATTAATTGGCACATCATTAATCACTGCTGATTCATCCTAGTTCTCTGCTTTAACCCCTTAAGGACCAAGTCACTTTGTAGGTTAATGTCCAGGCCTTAATTTTAAAATCTGACGACTGTCACTTTATGTGGGACGCTTCAAAGGATCCTGGTGATTCTGAGAATGTTGTTTCGTGACATATTGTACTTTATGATAGTGGCAAAATTTCTTCAATATAACTTGCGTTTATTTGTGAAAAAAATATAAATTTGGCAAAAACTTTAAAAATTTCACAATTTTCAAATTTTTAATTTTTATGTCCCTAAATCAAAGCATTATGTCACACAAAATAGTTAATCAATAACATTTCCTACATGTCT
>VIAB01026980.1:11862-23383 GCA_009801035.1 Oophaga pumilio
GGCGCCATGTTAAAGTCTCTTTACTCACACTCAGAGCGGTACACAGTCCATGATATCCTCCTGTTTGCAATCGTTACACACACACGTCCTCCTCAGAGTAGTTAACGTGGATGACAGCACCAATCCTCCGGATCGCAACCGGGAACCATATACTCCTGTTTGCAGTCGTTGCACACGCCAGTCATCCTCTGACCTGTTACTGTTGACGACAGCACTGATCCTCCTTATCGCAACCGGGAACCATATATTCCTGTTTGCAGTCATTACACACGCCAGTCCTACTCTGACCAGTTACTGCGGACGACAGCACCTCTGTGTACTCTGTGGGTGCCAGGTCTCTTGGCTCTGCTCTGTCCAGTGTCTCCAAACACAGACAAAGCTCTGCAGAACCTCTGCTCTGCACTCTCACCTGCCTAATTGAAAGTGGCCCTGACAAGCCCAAACCCTATACTGCAGGGCTTTTAACAAAAGAACCTGTGGCTTTTAGCCACATAAAAAACCTGGGCCTGGAATGAAATGGATTGCACGAATACCATCCTGCAGTCTGTTTCACAACACAACATCCCAGAGCAGGTTTTCCCTACATCTGCCTTGGACAACAGCATGTCCAAGACTAACACTTATCTTTATTATTTTTAGTCTTCATTTCAGTTACATCTACACCCGTGACTGCCATGCACTCCTATGGCCTTCATACGCCTCCGTGCACAACCTGGGGAGAACTCACAGTGACCCCTATCTGTGACATCGGTCACTGCTTCAGCATTGCAATCACAGCTACACTTGCGACTACAATGTCCTACCATGACCTCAGTATGCCTCTGTGCGCATCCTGGGGATAACAAACAGCGACCCCTACCTGTGACATGGGTCACTGCCTCACAATAGTTTTTACTCCTCTGTTTTGCAAGTTAATAAGCTAGCAGGCCTGGACAATGTGTAATCAACATAAAAGCAAACATCATTGCTCAATAAATAGGAAGTGATGAGGCTCAAATTCCTGCAAATCTTAAGACTGTGGAATCCCCATTATGTTGCTCATGTACATGCTTTATCAATCTTGGAACACCTTTTATATTCTGAGTAGAATTAAAGTGTTCTCTAATGTGAACAAATAATGGACGGATTGTTTTCTACAGGGACAAAAAATCACATAAACTGTGAAACAAGTGAGGCAAGAAATGAAATTCTGAACTCTATGTTTCACACCCCCTATAATTAACTCTCTTGTTGTCAAATGGAACAGGCAAAATGAACAATTTCCACATCTAAAGTTCCCTTTAAGAATCCCTTTCTCCAACCAATTTTTAGATTTCGATTTAGCCCGATTCTGAACTAACAAATCTTTGAGGTTTTTTGTTCTTTCATTTGAAATTAAGGGACCCTTTGATACCATATCATTAACCCCTTCCTCCTTTTCCAAAATGTGCCAATGTTTATTAATGATTGATCTAATCTGTCTGTCCATCGGACTGAATGTAAAACTGAACACAAAACCATTTTGCTTTTTAATATCATTTTTCATTTAAACAACAGTCGAAGTCTCTGCTGTAAATGGGGGAGAAAAAAAAGGCAGGAAGCTCTGCTCTGTCCCATGCCGCCCTCAACAAAGGCGTTGGAGAACCTCTTGCCAAAAACCTATGAAATAAGTCTATGGATTGTTGAACACAGTGGTCGGGATCATTGTTGATCCATTTTAATCTTAAAAATTGACTGAACGGCACTGATCTTTTTATATGCATAGGGTGTGCACTATGAAAATGCAAAAGTAAATTTGTGGATGATGGTTTTCTAAATACATCTGTGGTCAAATTACCTTGATGTTCTAAAACCAATACATCTAAGAACTCTAAACGGCAGCCCCCAAAAATACTGGTAAATTTCATATTCATTGTATTTGAAACATTAAGATATTCCACAAACCTACCAAAGGACTCTGAAGACCCGTCCCAAATTATAAAGATGTCATCCACAAAACAGATATACAGTTTGATATACCTCAAAAAAGGATTTTCCGTGGCATAGATATACTTCTCAAAAACACGAAAGAAAAAGGTTAGCAAACGTACATGCATTGGGGTCCTCATCGCGGTGCCCTCCTGTTGCAAGTACCACTTGTCCAAAAACTTAAAAGCATTCCTTTTCAAAATAAATTGAATACCATCACAAATAAAATCCACAAAATCACCGCTCTTCCCTGTGTCTGCAAGAATACTCCTGACTGCTGCAACATCCTCCATTTGTGGAATTCTAGTGTACAAATTATCAACATCTATTGACGCCAATGAAAATCCCTCCTGCCACGTGAATTCCCGTATAGCATGGAGGAACTTATTGGTGTCTTTAATATAAGAACAATAGCATGGGTGAAGGGGAAAAGGAAAATAGTCAGCTCACCAGTCTTCTGCAGGTTTCTCTGATTGAGCACGCACGGAGGAGCCTTGATCAGAGGCGTGGTTCACAATGGAAAATGGAAGAGGAAAAATATCTCCAGCGTGTAATCCAATAAAATTGTTTTTTTATTCAAGACATTTTAAAATGCATGTATCAAAAATACAAATGAACAAAGGAAGGATGGGGTCCCCATAGCAACCAACACGTTTCAACCACTTGCGGTCTTAGTCATGGTACCATAGTACACGCTGAAGATATTTTTCCTCTTCCATTTAATATAAGAAGGAATTTCCTTTAGTACAGGGTGCAGCAGCCAATCTAAATATTTTGACAGAGGCTCTGTTAAAGATCCGATTCCGGACACTATCGGACGTCCAGGATGAAGAGTCAGTGACTTGTGGACTTTAGGGATGTGATACCAGTGTGCCCTACAAGGAAACGCTGGTAATAATTGTTCTGCTCTTTTTTTGGAAAGTATGCCTTTCTCTACCTGAGTCCTCAACAATGTACGTAATTTACTTTTAAATTTATTTGTGTGATCACCACGCAAGACTGCATAGGTATGATGGTCAGACAATTGTCTCAAAGCTTCTTGGACATAATAATCATAACTTAATAATACAGTATTGCCACCTTTGTCCGCTCTGCGGATCACCGCATCATCCCATCCTCTAATGGTTTTTATAGCATTATGCTCTGCTACAGTCAAATTTGAAGGCGGCTTGGGATAACACAGAGCCTCCACATCTTTAATAAACATTTCTTCAAACCAGTCAATTTTTTTACCTGGAACAATGGGGGGCATATAGGTTGACTTAACCCCTCCTCTAAAAAAATCATTTTTTTGACTTGAACAACAACCATCTTCTTTAACAGAAGGTTCCGTCAAACTCAGTAATAAAGCCGCATCCTCTTTGCTTGTTGCTAAAGATGTACCACCACTCTCTTTTACCATAATACCCAAAGGTCCTATAGCACAAGGACTTTCTCCCTCTAATATTGGTCTGACAGATTGTTGAGAAGATGCAAAAAACTTATGTAAAAGTATTTTATGGGTAGCATTGAATTAATCAATTTTAAATTCTGTCAAATTAAATTCTGAAGGCAAACAAAAACCTAAACCTTTTGTTAATACTGAAATGCAGGCTTCATCCAACACATGGTCAGTAAGATTAATTATCTGCCCATCAGATGAAACTGGCTCAGTGGTCAGCGCCAAGACACTTGCTTTCGTTTTTGATCTCTTTCTTTTTATGCCAACTCTCCAGGTTTTTTACCTAAAGGGACCGTTGATGAATTAGCTGAAGTGGATTGTATGTCATTACCAGTTATGTCCATGTCCTCATTAGCACTTGATTCTGAATCGGTTGTAAGATAGTCTTTCCGAACCTTTTTAAACTGACCTCTTTTTCAAAAAGGCTTGTTCCTTCTCTTTTGCATAGATTTATTTTTATTCCATGAAAAAATGTGACCTGAGTCAAAGTCACTTTTGTTTCTTAGGAATTTATTGTGTTTTCTTTGTTTCGTTTCAATCTGAATTGGTACCAATTTTTTATCCAATTTACTGGAAAATAAATTCCATTGGTTTTCAGTGCAACGAGAACGTAATTCTTCCTTTGCTTTATTTAACTCATTACTGACTTCCACATAATTTTTATTGTTAAATTTAAGCACCAGCTGTAATAATTCCTGGGAACATTTTAACAATTTTTTTTCCCGTGCAGAAACAAAATCCTTATCGTCATTGAAATTAGCGATATCTTTATAGACTCTAAGGCCACTGGGTACTTTTCCACATTCCCCATAAGATTTTAAGGAATTGTTAGTCCAGAAAAGTCTGACCTCTCGTTCGGCCAGACTATGAATTTTAAATTCCAATGACTTGGTACTTATGGCTTGAAGTTCATCTTGATGTTCACAATCTAGAAAGTATCCACATTTTCTCTACCTGCTTGCAGTCCAATAGAGTGAGAAGGTATCTCAGAATCCATTAGGAAAAAAACTGTATAAACAGCTAGTTAATGTGCACTCATAAAACAACAGGAGTCGTGAGGCGTGCTCAGCTAAGTAATCAATAATGAAATCCACACAAAAGAAAATAGAATGCGGCACAGCCCCTGTATACTCCGTAATAACAAGTACAGCACAAACGTGACTACTGAGAGACATTCTCGGACATTATTCGGACATCTTAAAATAGCAGAGGCAGGAGAGTTTTTTTGCTGGAGACAAAATCAGGACGACAGCTGTTTCGCGCTTTTTATTCAGAATAAAAAAGGTGTTCCAAGATTGATAAAGTTTGTACATGAACAACATAATGGGGATTCCACCGTCTTAAGAGGTGACCATCATAGGTCTTTATTGCGAAGGGAGGCAGAATGGATTCTGCGAACATGAGCTCAGAGCCCAGGTGGTTTTAAAGACAAGGTAGATATGGCTGTATTTTAGTAATTTATTTTGTTATGTTAGTCCATTTTTTATTGAATGTTTTTTAATTTGTTTATTTGTAAAAAAAAAAAAATTTGTGTGTTCATTTGATCTAAAGCAGGGGTTAATGGTACTTATATTTGTTTTGTGTGTGTAAACATTATATGTGAACATGGTATGTAATGATATTAGGGTCTTCAATGGAGTATGTAAAAGAAGAGGTTGGACAAGGAAATGACATCACAATTTTTTTTTGTTTTTGTTAAATAATATATCTTTATTTAGCTTACAAAAACACATACAAATCCACATGAAAAACCGCATCAAATCCGTGCGGATTTTCAACTGCATTTTCTGCCAAGAGAGGAAGAATCTGAGCAGAAAATTCCACAGGCAAATCCGCAATGTGTGCACATACCCTAAGGCTTTTCCCGTATATGTGTACTAAACTCTTTTCTGTTTCAGTATTTATGTAGTAAGCTCTGTTTTGCTCCCATATCTATGTACTAGCCACCGCTATTTTTTAAAACCCACTATCTCTGATGCAGCAGCCAGAGATAAGATGGCTAAAGATAGACCACCACACGTTGTGGGCCAGTGCTTTCTAATTGCCTCCTAGGTTACAATTTGCTAGCAAACCCCTGACGCCGACACAGTTCAATCCCCTGATAGAGAAAGCGAGACACAAGATCTCGATGCTCGATCACTTTCCAGCTCCTAAACCTCAGACCGCTATAGGCCTGAAGCTTATGAGACTTCAGCGTACCCACACAGGTGGCGCAATGACATAATTGCATCGTGCCATCTCTGGCCCCCCATTGAAGTCAGAAGAGGAGATGGAGGCTGTAGTACCAGGAATTAGAATTATGTGAGTATAATCTTTATTGTTTTTTATATTAACCGGTCGTGGGGGCCACCATACTATATATAAGGATCTGTGAGGTCCATAATAAAGTATATAAGAGGTTATGGGGGCTATCAAACCATAAATAGGGAGCTGTGGGGGCCATAATGCCATGTATTAGGGGCTGTGAGGCCATAAAGTTTATAGGAGCAAAAGAAAACTACTTGAGGGAAAGTCACAGAAGAATATCACTTGATAAATTACATTTTATTAAATTTAGACACCAAACAAGAACACAAAAAAATTTCTAAAAACAAATTAAGAAGACATAATAAAAGAAAAAATAATAAAACCAAAAGGGGAGCAGGTTAGCACACATAGCATTATAAATAACAATCAAGTATATGTACAGAAAATTTCATTTGAATTATACAATGTGAGATACTGGGAACGCAGAGAAACATATCAATTGTAACAAAAATCAATATAAAGTGCAGTGCATGTATTTAATTAATCCTTCTGCCTCTGTGCCATCCCAGTAGCACACAAAAAGGACATGGTCATAAAGAGCTCTATATTTCAGAATAGACTCAACCAGTAAACAAAGTGCACAGTGCAAATTTAATATAAAGTATAAGTATCCCCATAAATCACAAATAGTAAATTATACTAACCGAAATTCATGCTGAATGTGCTAGCACCGCCACCCCACACTCCAACGCGCATTTCACACGTTGCTTCGTTTCACTCCCTGGTCTTGGAAATTGTGGTGTCTGTTCACATGGGATGCATTTGAATAGTGCTGGGCAGCCCGCATGATCTAATAGAAGGGCGTCATTAATAGGCTGTTAACCTGGATGCTGTGCAGTTCCATTGTGTGAACAGCACCACATAGAAGTCTTTTTTGTGCAATAATATACCAAGTAGCCACCCCTTCCATTGGTATTGGTAGGTTGTGAGTGGTTGCCTCATCGGTATTTCTGCACCTGTGTTGTCACCATCTTAACTACATGGGTCCACTGCATCCTGATAGTGCATTTGTTTGGAGGCCTTGACAGGTAAGCATCTCTGCCTTTTGCTAGTATTTTTTGTATTTTTTTAGAATCTCTACATTTTTTTTTGTACTATATTTGCTTAGTGTTAGACTCGTAAGCGTGGGGACCCTTGACATGGGTTACGAGCTTGTGTATTTTGGCCAAAATATTAACTAATACCTCACATTTTTATATGTGTTTTTTGCACTTTATTTTTCAGGGTGCAGTTGGGCCCATTTGGTCTTGTAAACTGTGGTGTCTGTTCACATGATGCATTTGAATAGTACTGGGTAGCCCGCCTGATCTAATAGAAGGGCGGCACTAATAGGCTGTTAACCTGGATGCTGTGCATTTCCATTGTGTGAACAGCGCCACATTCAAGTCCTTTTTTGTGCAGTAATATACCAAGCATCCACCCCCTCCATTGGTATTGGTAGGTTGTGAGTGGTTTCCTCATTTGTATTTCTGCACCTGTGTTGCTGGCATCTTAATTACATGGGTCCACTGTATTCTGATAGTGCATTTGTTTGGAGGCCTTGGCAGGAGGAGTGGCTCCTGCCTGAGTTTTTTTCCTCGATCGAGATGATGGAGAGAGTCGTGGTTGATCAGATGGTGCGGGCTCTGCCGGTTGCCATGCAGCATTTGGTCGGGCAAAGGGACCTGGGCAACCTGGACCTGCTGATAGGATTGGTTGAGCAGTATAAACCCACTCAGGACGTTGTACCAGAGCCCGGGCATGGGGCTATCAACTGTTCTGTGACATCTGAGCCCATGGACTGCGGGAACACTCGCCATGAATCTATGTGTGCTCAGCCAGTCTGTACCACCACTACAGGTACTGCCAGCAGCGAACCGCGATTGTGCCAGGTACTCATGAACGAGTTCCAAACAGAGGCTCCCCTGGACATGGGGAGCAGAGTGACTTTGGTTCATGGATCCCTTGTTGCCGGGGGCAACTCCAAAGGACGGAAAGTGGATGGGTATCCATGGGAAAATCCAGGAGTACCCGACCGCAGAGGTTAATTTTTCCATGCCGTGTGGGGACATTAAGCATGTGGTGGGAGTGTTTAAGACCCTTCCATATGTGACTGTATTGGGAAGAGACTTGCCCCTGTTCTGGTCCCTGTGGGAGACCAAGGTTAACCCTCCCATGATAAATGTTGTTCTGGGCCCTGAACCTGAAGATGTCGAGTTAGAGATACCTGCCATAGGGATTGCCAACCTAGGTACAGTGTTAGAATCTATTTAGTTTTGACCATCCACCATCTTGTTGTGGTTTTCTGGCTGCTGGTCTTTTTCCCCTGGAGCTGGGTTTGTCTAAGGTCAGTTGATTGTATCACCCTTTATTACCCAGCACTTGCCTCCCATGTTGCACAGCTTCTGAATCCACACCTTTGCAGTAGAAACTTCACAGAGCAGGCTGCATGGGATAACAAGCTTTTACTTGTAACAACATGAGGTAAAGGAAAAATGCACAGTCATTTCAGCATTATATCAGGAAATCGGAACAAAACGAAAGTGAAACTACAAGTGAGACTATTTCTTATACAATACATTAAACAGAAGGAAACGTTACACAACATCGCCATCTACTGTCAGGTCAGCATAAAGTCCTCCTTTTCCTTATAATAAGTCCTAATCTGTTGCATATGCCAACATCCCAGTCCTTGCTGGACAACAGTGTTAATCCGCTAGAGTTCTGGCTAGGTGCTTTGATAGCTTTCTGTGTTTGATATTGTGGAGTTCTGGGATCTCAAGTTCTGCCTGCTTTGTTTTTTGGTTTTTCTTTCTTTTCTGCAGCTTCCTCTATTTTTCTACTAGGAGGTTACCTGTATTTTGTTCCCAGTCCCTAGATCGTTCAGGGATACCCTTCCCCCTACTTTAGGTCTTCATTTGAGTTTAGCCTAGGAAACGTCGGTGGGTCTATTCGGAATAGGTCGCCCACTCAATCGTAGGGCTTCAGCCTAGTCCTAGTACAGGGTCAGCTTCCCTCCCTTCTGCCCTAGTCCTGAGTTGCAGATCTGTAACAGACAGAGTGTAATCCCGATAGGTTTCCCCTAGAGGTATTGGCAGGGGAGGATGAAAATATTGTTTCGGGCGCAGAACCCGAAGATGTCAAGTCAGAGATAACTGCCACAGGGGTCGCCAACTTAGGGACAGAGTGTAACCCCGATATGCTCCTCCTAGAGGTTGTGGCAGTAGAGGTCGTGGATGCCCCACTGAACCCCGAGCTGGAGGTGTCCACTTGTAAGTTTGGGACAACTCAGTTCCAGGGTCCCACGCAGAGAAGCAGGTGTAAAAACTGCTGGTTTAAAAAGAACACCAGGAAGAGCCGGGAGTGTGTGGTCGTGTAGGCGACTGGGGACATACACATGAGGAACCCTCTGGCACCGGCCATGGATGTGTCCGGGAGTCAGCGTAAAATAAATAGAGCGCTAGACAGCAGTGTCCGGAGGCTAAGGTTCGGGTGCGAAGTAATACGTATATACAGTATGCTCGGAGTTTCCGGGGTGGACCGAGGCATTTCAGAGTGAATAGTCACCAAGGCACGGGTAAGGGTACGGAGAAAACGGTACCAAAGGTCCGAAGGCATGTATTCAGGTGACAGGATGAGCTACGGGTTCACTGAACCCAAAATAAACAAGGTTGAGACCACCCAAAACCGAACCAAATCTACAGTTAAACATGAAAGTGGGCGTGTCGTCGGTGACGGAGAGTGGGGAGGTGGGTGGTCCCGTAATGAAGTATGGAGGAGAAATGCAAAGGGGAGGGATGCATGTGCCGATCGATGATTCTGATCCCTACTTTGGTTATAGTGCAGTGTCGGGTGGTGATATCACAGGGTCATGCGGATGCCCTGTGTCATGCCTATATGGGGTGACAAGTGTTCAACTCCACAGGTATGAACGGGGGGATATGTGAGGCAGTGACCCGTGTTACAGGTAGGGGTCACTGTATGCTCTCCCCAGTATGCGCATGAAGGCGTATTGAGGACATGAGGGGTCATTGCAGTCACAAGTGTAGCTGTGATTGCAATGGTGAAGCAGTGACCGATGTCACAGGTTAGGGTCACTGTGTGTTCTCCCCAGGTTGTGCATGGAGGCGTATGAAAGCCATAGGACTACATGGCAGTCAGGGGTGTAGCTGTGACTGCAATGCAGACAAAAAATAATAAAGATTAGTGTCAGTCTTGGACATGCTGGTGTCCAAGGCAGATGCAGTGAAAACCTGCTCTTGGATGTTGTGTTGTGAAACAGACAGCAGGATGTTAGTCGTGCAGTCCATTTCATTCCAGGCCCCGGTTTCTATGTGACTGAAAGCCACAGGTTCCTTTGTTAAAAGCCCTGCAGGAAAGAGTTTGGGCTTGTCAGGGCCAGTTTCAGTTTGGCAGGTGAGAGTGCATAGCAGAGGTTCTGCAAAGCTTTGTCTGTGTAAGGAGACACAAGACGGAGCGGAGCCAAGAGGTCTGGCACCCACAGCATACACAGAGGTGCTGTCAACCACGGTAACTGGTCAGAGGAGGACTGGCATGTGTAACGACTGGAAACAGGAGTATATGGTTCCCGGTTGTGATCCGGAGGATCGGTGCTGTTGTCCACTGTAACTAGTCAGAGGAGGACTGGCGTGTGTAACGATTGCAAACAGGAGGATATCATGGACTGTGTACGGCTGTGAGTGTGAGTAAAGAGACTTTAACATGGCGCCGCAGTCACCCATGGAAACTGGACAAAGGGAAGTCCAGATTGTTTAGTGACTGTGAACTAAAGGATGCCGTGTATTATGTAGTGCTATGAACTGGACATTAATGCTATGCACTTGTGTTTTATGAGTTGGACATTTAATGCTGTGAGGTAACACGTTAAATAGACATTTGTGTTTGAACTTTGTGGGTCACTGCCTCCTCACTGTGTACGTTGCTACCGGTGCACTACACTATGCAAATTGAATAAATAGTCAAACAATGCAAGTTAACCTCATCACATGTTTTTTTTTTACCTCTGGATGCTGGTTTGAAGGACAACACTTGTGAACTATATAAGGAGGATATGCCTCTATACATCCAGATAGCCAAGACATCCAGTCATCCAGACAGTCAAGAGATCCAGAGATCCAAGAACCAGAGACTCTTTACAAGACAGCAGCCAAGATATCATGACTCCATCTTGAGGGACACAGATTTGACATTCTACAAGATGCCAGCTTAGGGGACCATGACCCCGGCTGAAAGAATATAGATCTGCTCCATTAGCCATTGCTGATCTATTGTTAAGTTTGCAGTAGTCAGGATTTAGACCCACCGATCACCTCAGCCCCATGGATACATTTGGGGTAGTCAGGAATGGGACCCACTGATCACCTGGCTCCATGGAGGTGTTCGGAGAAGCCAGATTGTGACCCTTCGGTCACCTGGCCTTGTACCTCAATGGACTGTCATCTTCCTAAGCTTGCTGATATCGCATCTCTGTGCATGCCACAGGTGAGGTACTTGGCACTGGAAACTCTGAATTCACAACTGCTCTTATCCCGGCAAGTTAGTGGAAAGGTGAGACTCTGTAATTTGCACCATCTTGGGTATATTGCTGGGACTGTTCTATGTGTCATTTGCCAGTTTTGTGGTTCAATAAAGTCAAAATTGGCCTGGTCAAACATATATTGGCGGTGAGGCAAGATGAAATAGAAACGCAGGCAGAAAATAGAGCAAGCAAAAGCTGGGGCCCAAACTGTCTAGATAGAACAGTACAGGGAAGAATACTGTCTGCAATCCAGCAAAAACACTAAAAAATTCCAACACTTCTGATATACAAAAATACTGAGACCACAC
>VIAB01026981.1:0-20507 GCA_009801035.1 Oophaga pumilio
GTTAAGATTGTTTATAAGATTAGCCACCGGTTCAGAGATTCTGGATTTTTTCAGCAAAAGCCATCGATTAAGTCCTTCAAAATTGTATATTGGCAAAATGATGAGAAAGGAATGTTGAACTTATCTCTAACTTGCCTTAAGGGAATACGAAGTGACTCAGAATAAAGATCTTTGAGCTTAGTTATTCCCAAATCAACCCATAGAGGATCAATATCCTGGTTAAAAAGTGAGCAAATAGTATGAAGAGTCAGGTTTTTGAGAAAATCAAATCTGTTCTGACCCTTTTTTGGTCTAGACAATATTTTCCAGGCTTCTACAGTGGCGTGAAAAATGGGATGAGAGTGTGTGTGGGGGGTCTTTTTTGAGGAGGAGACATTAGGTGAAGGGGGGCGTTATTGTTAAAAAAGTATTCTAGATCATTCCAGGCAGAAGGGTTAGGGTGGGGCCACCAAAAAAAGGCTGTGTTTGATTAGGAAAGTGAAATAGTATGCCGATATGTTTGGTAACCCAGCTCCTCCAAATCGTTTGGGTTTGAATAAAATGTTGGATGCTGTCCTTGCCTTTCTATTTCCCCATATAAAGCTATTGGCTCCGGTTTGTAGGCTAGTGAGATACGGGGTAGAAATCGGCAAGGGAAGCGAGCGAAAGACGTATTGAATTTGGGGTAAAATGTAGGATTTAAAGGTGGTGAGCCATGAAAGTTCTCTATCTCCGTAAGAGATCATATCTTCAGAGATTGATTTAATAAGGGAAGACATGTACAGGGGTATTAAAGAATTGATATTATTGGTAAATTTTAAACCTAAATATGTAATGTGATCAAATGACCTACTCCAAGGGTAGATCTGCTTTATTTTCTCTATTTTGGCATTAGTTAAATTTAAGGGTAGAATTTTAGATTTTGGCTCGTTTACTTTGAAATATGAAACCTTTGAAAATTCTAAAAGTAAATATTGAATTTTTGTAATTGAGGCAAGTGGATTTGAAATTATCAATATGATATCGTCGGCGAATATGCTGATCCTAAAGTCTCTAGGCCTGGCATTTATACCCTGGAAATCCGGGTCAGTTGTCGACATTTTCAATCCTTTAACACCCGGCTGTATTTAACAAGGAGAAATCCTTTTCTCCACCTGAGACAGAAATTGTTCTATCTCATGTAACTTTACCCAGCCATGAAAATGAAAGTATCTCAATGAGGACAACACCAGGTATCAGATCTCAAAATGTAGGTCAGCTCCCAACTTGGCTTTACACTTTTCCTTCGGGTCCCTGTTGAAACCTGATGGCTACTTCAATTGACGCTGTAATGTCTCAGTAGAGAATACTTGACCCGTTATCACAGCTTGATGCAAACTGAAGGGCACTCTATCTCTGTGGCCTTCTCCTGTGGCGGGAATACGCTTACACCCATTCTATCTATGGTGGACTATCAGCGCCACCATCACCATATCAGTGCCCCTTTCTAACCGGGGTCGACATGAGGCTCATCCGACATATATGTGGCTACCGTAAGGCAGATCTCTTAATGCTCAGCCAAGAACGCTGCCCCCAGAAAAAAAAATATATATATAATTGCAAAATTAAACCAGATTAGAAAAAATGTTTACACGTCGCTGATTTATTAAAAAAGAGGTGTTATGCTCCCTTTAATTGCACTGTCTGGAGAGGATAAGCTAAAATCCCTTATGAGCCCTATATCACAGGGAGAAGCGTCATGGCGGCATCCTATGCTACGTGTTGGATTAGCACATCCCTGACTCCCAAGATCATGTAACATGAACCTCAGCAATGCATTTCCCCTCTGCCAATCAATGTTTGCATAGGACTGCGTTTAAGCCTTTTTGCATTGTCCTAACCTATTCCTATTTTTCTGGCATTAATTGAAGCCAATCCCCTTGTACTCTTCGATTTCAAACAAAGCCAGGAATAATTCACCACACCCTGAGTGACTGCATCTCATAGTCAGGTTACCTGTGTCTGCTCAGTTCACACGCTGTACATTACCTGGGAAGGTGACAGGTGACAATGGTGAAGGTGTTCTCCTCTCACTCTCTGGATGATATAACAGTATAGGAGGCAGAAAGGACTGAAGGGAAAAATGAAGAAACCTATGCCGACAGGTAAGGACCTTCATCCCCCTAAGATCAGTCCATGTACATAATCTTACAAAAATGCATTTAGTTACATGATATGACGTTTAGAATGAGACATTGTCTATAGATGTAGCAGAGCTGAATTTGTTAACTGGAAGTCCTTTTTTTCACCGCTAGAGAGTATAAACATACAAAAAGACATGTAAAGGATGCAGTCACTGAGCATAGTGATGGGCGAAAGTGCTGGGATAAGGTGTTATCCAAGCATGCTCGGGTGCTAACCAAATGTCTTCGACGTGCACGAAAAATATGTTCGAGTCCCCACGGCTCCATGTCTTGCGGCTGTTCGACAGTAGCAACATATGCAGGGATTGCCCGTTTGTTAGCCAATCCCAGCATGTGTTGTAGCTGTCGAACAACCGCGGGGACTCTGGCATTTTTTTCTAGTACCTCGAAAATATTTGCAGCCTGTGCACAAACAATATTAGGAAAAACAGCAAATGTGGGTTTGCTGATTCATGAAAATCATTTCAATTCTGCATAAGGTCTGAATTAGCACATGAGTTTCCTCTGCTTTGGAACTTTTAGAAAAAGTGTCTCTTCCTCTAGAGGATCAGGTACATCCATATCTTACAAGTACAGCCCCTTTATTAATAACAAGTGTGTAGGGAAAAAGGGACATGTAGATGATTATCTCTCTGGACATCAGGGGAACCAGACCATTAGATGGAAGAATTGTTTCTTTGCAACCCTGAACTTGGTCATATAGCTTTTACATGCCTGTGGCTGTCAAGATATGCTGGAAATTGTAGTATTTGCACAATCTAGAGAGAAACAAGAATACTGCTTTCCTGTTCTTCATTGGGATTGACAGTGGATTGTCTGTAAGCTCAATTATTATTAAGTTAAAAAGAATATGAAACAAAAAGTTACAATTTGAAAGGGAAATCAAACTTAAAATATCCATCTTATGGCACCACGGGCGTTTGTCAACTGCAACCCATGATCTTAGCCCCTCATTTCTAAACAAAAAAGGTCACAACTCATTGCAAGATATCAAAATCCTGAAAGTTGTAGATCTAAAAGCCCGATTACAGTGCAAAGTTCTCTGCCAAATTTTTAATTTGCAATTATGTCCTGAAAGTATTAATTACTGCTTAGAAGGAGGAGCGATGATATGACAGTCGTGGTAATTAAAGGTATATAAATATTTCCCGTACCATATCATCATAAGTGATCATCACCATCAAGATGTGGCAGCAGGTTTTTCCATCCTTCACGGAGTAGAAAGATAATACTATATCTACCTGAGCTTCTGTGACTCTCATCAAAATAAGTTACCTTCAGTGTCAATAACGGAAAATTATTATTCTGTATTTACATTCATGGTAAGTTACCAAATTAATTTTACTAGACTTTATGATATTTAAGAAACTTAAGTGTATGGAGGAATCAGCAGTAAGTGCACCACTGTGTGCTCACAGTAATAGATGGGAATTTATTTTTTGTGGTTGTGTAGTTTGTGTGTAGACTTGTAAAATTATTGCTATATCTCTATGAATGAAATAGCAAAGAAATAATAAACCAGGTTACATCTGACAAACTCAGCTCTTCTGTATTGATGTGCATGACGCAAAAGATCTTAATATGCCATTATTTTTCTATGACTTTATAGACAATTTATTTGTTAATTCTTGTAATCAGGAGCCCTTACAGTTTTGAGCTTTGAACACTTTTTGGAATCTTGACTGAAAGATGAAGCTGCACTAGTAGTAGTTTACCAGGTGCATGTCTTCAAAGGATTACAAAACGCCCCATAAATAACTGACCAACAAGAAAGGGTAGGATTTCAATAGTGTGCAAAAAATAGAGACTCTGTGTAACCCACAAGGTGCATTGCAACATTTCAGCTCAACACATTGAGACTTTGACTATCTAGCTATCTAAATCCCAAAAAGTTGAAGGCAGCACACAAGTAGATAGAAATTCACGTGCAGTTTAATGGCATCACACATGAGCCATTAAACTGCACATGAATTTCTATCTACTGGTGTGCTGCCTTCAATTTTTTGAATTTATTTGCAAGGTTTGGTACATGCCTGTGAGGTTCTTGCATCCTACAATCTTTTTGTGCTGCTTTTTGTTTTTTAGCTATTTCTTATATTCCGAGCTGAATAATTACTGTTTCATAATGATATCATTAAAAGTTCAAAGAAAAACATTGATGGGGTGACCTAAAACCCCATGTCGGTCCCTTATGAACTGCCTTTAAATATCAAAGTAAAGTAATGCTGAATTGTTGTCAGATTCTCCCATGTATCTTTTATAACAGTGTAGAAGGCACGAATGTTGTCCCCTCACTTTTTTAATAGGTTTGCTGTGATAGTGGGGACTCTTTAAAGCTTGACTTTAAAGATTGTATTTAACCTGTTAGTTACTGTTAACCTGTTAGTTACTTTTTATCTCTATCCATCTATCTATGTATATATATATAATTATCTAATATCTGCAATCTAAGAAAAATTTCACTTTAAGCAATGCAAAAGTTATACAATATATCATGAACTCGAGGAAGTGCTTTTCTTCTAAGTATTACAAATTTTTATGACATTGTAAAACCATAATAATAACACAGCTTGATTGCATTCATCAGTTTAGTGCAGTGCATAAATAACATCTATATTTAATCCATGCTCTTTAATGTGCTATCAATATTAAATAATCCAGTAGTCACTCAAGGACCCAATACACCTTCACATTTTGATAAATAGCCTTGAGTATAATGTGAACCAATCACATAATTGTCATTAGCTATATGTACTAATGAGGGGCAAGAAACTGTAAAAGCGCTGTCTGCATATGTAAGTCTTTTCCTTTTGTAAAAGACTCTAGTTTGGGTAAATATTCCAAGACTTGTTAAATGATTGACTTTGACTTATAGGGTAGCTATTTCCAATAGGTGGCATTAGTGAGATAGTTTACTTTCTATTGGTGGAGGGCTTTTTTGTATATACATGTTAAACTGACCCATGGTCTTTGCCAGATGTAGATGTGTACTAATTTAAGTATCATATTACAATAAAAAAAATTTCTGCCCATTAAAAGAGTTCTTGAGATTAGATAATCTGACATGATAGTTTGACATGTTGGATTTCCAATGGATGTTCCTTTTGTTCTCCCTTAAAGGGAATCTGTCACACCTGTGCATTGCAATCTTGAATTGCGCGCGCGCAGTATGCTTTGCCCGCAGATTGCAATGCACAGGCGCGTTATATGGAGGGCAATGACTACAATTCCCAGAAATAATGGAGACAGCGGCGAACAACATGTTAAGGCAAGTACCCAAAACACCGCCCATCTGACCTGACTGCCATAATTTAAATATCCCGCCAATTTAGGGTGACAGATTCCCTTTAAGATTAGTTGCTGAAAGAGAAGTTTGTGTACATGTTTTCTAAACCAGACAGCCTATGTAATAATGTAATATCTTTTTATGCTTAAGTTAGTGTTGTTGCTCCAAATCCCCAACCATAGATTTGCCTCCTACAAGGGGTGGTTATCAACCAAGGTCACTCATGGACTTCTTCAGAATAAATATGGGGTCACTTTTACTATGACTATATCTATGCAACTATAACCTTTGCTCACATAGCCTTGTGCACTTGTATGACATTTTTCACTACACCATTATATACTTATGTGTTTTTTTTCTCTATTTCAGTTGTAGCGGGGACCTCTGCAAGAATGGGCAAAAGTGTTTTTTGGTCTACTGGCCTAATCTTATTTATCCTTGTTGTTGTGAAGTTTTCTTATATTTACCACACGAACCTGACTATTAATTCGTTCATGACAATGGTGAGAGAGAAGGACCTGCACAACACAACAGTAATAAGCAAACCCAAACCACTGACAGGTATGTGGACTGTTAACGCCATTGGACGTTTGGGCAACCTGATGGGCGAGTATGCAACTCTCTATGCTCTTGCCAAGATGAATGGTCATCAAGCTTACATTTTGCCAGAAATGCACAGCCAGCTGTCAAAGATCTTTAAAATTAGATTACCCGTTCTTCACCAGGAGGTCATTGGACGCATCAAGTGGAGACATTATGGACTTCATGACTGGATGTCTGAAGAGTACAGACATATCAATGGAGAGTATGTAAGTCTTGGTGGTTACCCTTGTTCATTTACTTTCTACGACCATATAAAGGAGGAGATTCTTCGAGAATTTACTTTTCATGATTTCATCAAAGAAGAGTCCAACGCTTATCTTGAGAAGGTCAGAGGTGACAGGAAGAACGTCACCTTTGTTGGGATTCACGTACGGAGAGGTGACTATGTGCACGTGATGCCAAACACATGGAAAGGAGTGATAGCTGATAAGGGATACTTGCAAAAAGCCATGGATTACTTTAGACACAAATATGAAAACCCTCTCTTTGTTGTGACCAGTAATGGGATGGAGTGGTGTAAAGAGAATATGAACAATTCGCTGGGTGATATTCACTTTTCAGGAGATGGCCAAGAAGGCTCACCAGGTCGGGATTTCGCCTTACTCTCACATTGTAACCACACCATCATGACCATAGGGACGTTTGGTATTTGGGTTGGTTACTTGGTAGGAGGAGAAACTATCTACCTATCCAACTACACATTACCCGACTCTCCTTTCCTTAAACTTTTCAAATATGAAGCTGCTTTTCTTCCAGAATGGATTGGGATTCCAGCAGACCTTTCACCCCTCCTTAAGAAAAAAGAACCATAAATGAAAGCTCATATGGTTCTCTGGGTAAGGCCTTGAAGGCATTAGCTGAGACTTTTGTTGTGTTGCTGGGCCCACTATTGTGTCACAACCCATAAGACTGATTTTTTTTTGTTGTTTGTTTTGTTGCACTTTTTTTAGTTTCTACATTGTTTTTCTAATTTTTATTTCTTGTCCAATGCTACAAAGATCACTATGATTTTATTATAAAAAAAATTTGGTTAGTCAAAACAAAAATAAGAAATAATTTCCTTAAAATTCTCAAGAATCCCTAAGCATTCCTAAGAATAAATAATTTGCACATTTTATAATACATATAAAGAAATTTAAAACTACTTTTTTGACAATGTAAATTTTAATAATATTTAATATTCACCATCATTGTCAGGTATAAAAAAAATGAAAGGCAAAATGATGTTAACACTGTGAAAATGCTTTGTATTATATAGGCGTAGATTAATATATTATAGGTAATTATTTTTTAAAGCAAAAGAAAATCTTAGCAATTTACAAATTCAATGCAATATACTGTATATTTATATTTATTATAAGATCACAAAATGTTTAAATATTTCCCCTTAGTGATATTATTCTTTAATTTTTACATTTAAAAAAATTAAAGCTACTCTACCAAGGTTAGTTTTTCTTCAGAATTTGAAAAATAATTTAATGTAAAGGTTAAAGATGAAGAATAGTTTTTAGGTAACGATTACTATCAGGAGAAATATTTAAAAAAAATTATTTTAAATATGTTTAGACAAAAGTAATGATGCATCTATATTACTTATCAAACCACCCACTTTTGGTAAAGTGATGGTCCCTTTTTGATAAGCGATGTCACATCACTTTTTCATAACTCTAAGGGAAGAGTCAGACAGACGTGTAATTCAGATGAGGATTGCAACGCAATGCTCGGACTGGTTGTCTGCTCTCCCGATCCGAGCATGACAGCTACATAGAAATACATGCTGTCAGGCTTGGGTTCAGTATAGCCAAAGGACAGTCTGAGCATTGCGTTGCGATCCTTGTCCAAATTATTCGTCCACCTGAGTGTACTCTAATTATGAGACATGTATTGTGTTATGTGTGCTTCTTGTCTGTCTAAATAGGAAATGGAGACACGGAAGAGGTGTTACATTTGTATTTATGATGCCATATGGGCGTTTTGACATATAAGAAGTGCAGTGATGAATTGCATTGTCAATGGTCCTGTTGATTACGTACACCGTCACTTTGCCGGAAATGGGTGGTTTGACCAGTAATATAAACGCTTGACTAATGGAAAATTTCTTAGAATTTGATGAAACTGATATTAGTTTATATTATTTTATTTATTTTATTTGCAACATTTTACACAATTTTTTTTATAAGGTTTTACATCTGTCCCCCTTGCAACCTATAGAACAGATGAGAAAATTATACATATACATATTTATTACATTCTTATTAATAATGTTTATAATAAACAGATATTGGTTTATGTCACACAAGGTCTACCTCCGATCAGTGGCTAATACTGTATTGAAACATTGACATTTTTCACTCAATGTTTATATGCTGAAATATACCTCAGTGGTGACTATTCACATCATCTAATATCATCTGCTTCCATCCTTTTATATTTTTTCAAGGGAAATCTTTGGCCCTAGCCCAAAATGGTTATCTCCCCTGTTAGCACCTACAGGATTGATAAATAAACTGTTACCCAAGTTCAACTATTGAATACACTACTCTTTCTTTTAGTAACAGCTTTGACGAGTGCCTTAATTGCCATTTATAGACTGAATATGCTGCTTTATATGAGACTCAGGGAGTTCTGTACAGGTATTTTTTTATATACAGACACAGCTGAAGAACTTCACTTAATAAACCAGATGATCTTCACAGATGGTGGCATTAACTTGCCATGGTGGGTGTCCATTACCGGTGGTAGAGTTAACATGACATGGTAGATGTCAATCAAGAGTGGTGGAGTTAGTTAACTTGACTTGGCAGGTTATCTGTGACCTGAAATAGTTACGGAACTTCACTGGTTGTGGAGTTTACTTGACATTGCAGATATCCATTCAGATTGGCAGTGTTAGTGAACTTGATATGGTAGGTGTATCTGTGACAACTGGCATGGCGTAGTTGGAGAACTGGTGGTGGAGTTAACTTGACATGGTCCATTACTGGTTTTCCAGTTACCACGACATATTAGATGATCATCTGCTACCATCCTTTTATTTTGAGGCAAATCTTTGGCCCTGGTAGTGGAGTTAACTTGACATGGTAGGTGGTTGGTGACACGATATAGTTATAGAACTTCACTGGTGGTTGAGTTAACATTACAAAGTAAATGTCCATCACTGGCGGTTGAGTTAACAGTGACCTTCATAGGTAAGAGAGTTAACATGACATGATGACACGGAAATCTAATGCGGTAGGGATGTAATTTGACATTTCTCCGTTCTATCCTCCCTACTTAGTGAATTTAGTACAGTTTGGAAAAATTCCATTACCAAATAAGTGGTTAACATGGTAGTTAAATTAACGTGGTAGAAGACTTTCGATAGTGATTGTGCTAAAAGGACATGGTATGCGTCCATTACTGGTAGTGGAGTTGACATAACATGGTGGGTGTTCCTTATTGGTAATGGTGTTAACATGCTTGCTAGGTCTAAGTCACAGGAGTTTGAGCTGACATGACATGGTAGGTGTCCCTTACTGGTAATTGTGTTAACATAACTGCTAGGCATCTGTCACTGGTGTTGGAGTTGACATGGCATGGTAGATGTTCCTTACTGATAATGGTGTTGACATCACTGCTAGGGGTTCTGTCACTGGTGTTGGAGCTGACATGGCATGGTAGCTTATTATCACTAGTGTTGGAGTTAACCTGGCATGGTGGATTAATATCACTAGTGGTAGTATTAACATAACATAGTAGGTGTCCATCAGTGGTTATGCAGTTGACCTGGCCTAATCGGTGATTTTCACTGGTGGCAAAGTTAATGTGGCATTTTAGGTGATCTATGACATTAGTTGGAGAACTTCACTGGTGATGGCATTAACATGACATGTAGTTAAAATGACATATTAGTTGATCTTCAAAGGTTGGAATTAGCATGACATGGTAGTAGACTTTTACTGGAGGTGGAGGAGAACTTTATGTAGCATGCAAAAGGGCTAAAATATGAAGATACTGCAGGGCCATCCTTCTAGCCCATCATGAAGTGACATAGAACTTGCTACTTAAGTGCATCATATCCATCGCAGAGCCATTTTGTAGCACAGTCTAGCTGCCACCCCAAGCTTCTAAGTGCACACAGGAGTTTCTGTACTGGGTATCAGCGGACTCTCACCAGGATTACCATTCTTCACAATCTCATTGGCTTAATCCTTATGGTAAATGTCTCATCACACTGGTAATGCCATCTCCCAGCAATTCTTTGAAGTGCTTGCTAATAAGACACTGCAGTCAGTGATTTTAGCTTCCAGGAAATTATAATGGCCTCTATTGTTTAGTAAATCCTGTTAGCTTAGTTTGTACAGAAATCTGTCCAACAGTACCATAAATAACATTGAACAATTGCACCCTCCATGGTCATGTCAGAGCCACCGCGTCTGCAGTGTACATAGGACATAAATTCCAAGAAAGCAACAGAATTTGGAACGCCCCAGTTTTGCATGTCAAAAAGAGAACACATTCCTACATAAATAAAGCAATATTCAGTGATATGTGCTCTTATTTTCTATGTTCCAACCAGAAGCTCCGTGGCTTGTAGCAGGTGGGATATGGGAAACTGCGGAGGATTCAAAATGTCATCAGTAAAGGGGCAGTAAATCCGATCATCTCCACCAAGACAATTTTATACCCCTTGTAACCAGTCAATAGAAATTCTTGTTTCCATCTTAAAATCCTATTATGGCTTAAACAGGGGTTGTACATTTTTTAGCACCCATTGTGCCATCTGGTAGCTACTTATAAACTTTTTATATAAACTTTAATTATGACCTTGATCTTGACAACCCTCTATTTTTATTGACCTTCTGTTGATGGAGGTAAACATGATTGCAAGTGTTATATTAGTACGAGATCACAATGTTTACAGATTACACGATTACAATCTTCCCTGCATCATTAGGGCAGAGTACACACATTTCATTTTTTTTCTGCACCAAAATGGCAGGAAAAAATGCTGCATACAATACGCGGATTTTTGTTGTGTTTTTACGTGCACATTTTGCAGCATTTTTGAAAGTGTGAAAAGCACTAAAAAAAAGTGGGAAGAATTGACTGGCTCCATCTTGGCAAAAATTTAGTAGGGCTTAAAATAAAACAACAAAAAAAGAGCGTATGTGATATTATAGAAATCCCAATTATTATTCTGGTTCTGTAAAAGCATGCGTATTTTGTGCTCCAAATGCACTGCATAAAAAATGCTGCAAAAACACCACTTGTGAACTTATCCTTAAACTGCGTTTTCTCCGAAAGATTATCACGAACGAGCGTTCCTAGTAACACTGGCTTCACGATAATCTTTGAGTGTAAAGAGCCTGACGATTACCCAATGAACGAGAAAAACTGCATTTATTGGGTAAAATGATCTTTTGTGCTGCACAAAATATTGTTCTCGGCAGCACATTGCTCTATAAAAAGAGGACCTGTGCTGCCGAGAAGAATGACAGACTATTAGCACAGAATGATTAATTACAGATCGCGCAATGCACTTCATTAAGAGTGGTCTTCCAATCCAGATAGGCTACTAAACGACTGCTCATCAGCAAACATTTGCCGATCGGCGGTCATTTATTGGCACCAATCGGTTAATGTAAACTAGCCTTCAAATGGCTGCTAATCTTAAATGGTACATGTATCGTATTCCACAAACACCTGACCCCTTTTCTTTATACCATATAATGTAGTTCCTCAGGGGAGGGGTTCCTACTCATGATATCCAATAGGAAAAGGGATGCAACCAATCAGGACTCTGAAGAACCCTTGGTTGATACATTATCTGCCTTTTACTGTTTGATATATATGTTGTTGTATGTAGAAATAGGTATATAATACTATGTGCCTACGACTTATGTGTCTAGTCCTCTTTAAGGCTTCAAGTTACTTCGTATGATAGTTTTTCTTAAATGTCAAGAATGGGAAAGTTTGAAAAGAAAGAAATGATTATTACTCATTTGTTGAACTCCTGGCTCCTACAACAAGTGAAAAATAAGGAGGGCTGGCAGGGAGTGGCGCTAGGAAGGTGAAATGGATTTTAAGAAATATTTTTTTCTTTATTTTCTAGTCTTCTCTACTGTAGGACAATTTTCTTACAATCCCCAAATCCCTTTGTATAGCGAAAAAAAAGGAAAGAAAATAATTGGTGCTATTTATTATATAAAAGTAAATTACTTTAGGATTTTTTTCCCCAATTACGGTAACTAGTACTTTATACACATGTTAATTATAGTATGTCATTAAAAATTTTTTTTCCTGTTTTTACATTTGGAGGGGATTAAATAAATGGAGAGATTTGTAAATTTCAGCTTCTTTCTGCAAAAAGGTGTCAGCAAATTATTCCATTATTACTACAAAGGGTGTAATATGTTTACAAGAGATTTGCATTGTGTTTTTTTATGAAAATGTCTTAAAAATGCCAATAAATGTTTTGTCTCTTCTTATCTAAATGTTTGAAAGGTTGTCCTGTCAGATTTTGTTTTATTTCCATGTGTATTGTTCTTCATTTTTTTTTTGACAATCACAATAAATATCTTTATTTTCTTAATAAATTTTAGTCTGTGGATTTATTAAAAAAAGATGGTAATCTGTAGAATCATATCTGAGTAAAGGGGAAATTGTTTTCTCCTAAATTACTGTACTACCTGTTTTCTTCCGTTGTTTTATTTGATGTGTAATTATCCCAAGGAAATTATTGTATAAAAGGATATAATAAATGTATAATTAAAGTTAAAGTTTTTTTTTAAGAAAGTCCTTTTTAAATCAGTTTCTCAAGATTAATTTCGAAAAATAGACAATTTTTTAATTAATTTTTAGTTTTAGAATACAATTAGTATACATTTTAAAAAAATATCATATTTTTATTACGTAATCCGCCTACTAGTGATGAGCGAATGTGCTGGGATAAGGTGTTACCCGATCATGCTCGGGTGCTAACCGAGTGTCTTCGGCGTGCTCGAAAAATATGTTCGAGTCCCCTCAGCTGCATGTCTCATGCGGGAGTTGCACCTAACATAGAAAAATTGAGAAAAACACATACCATAAGAAAACAGCCTTACCAAAACCTGTCAGATGACAAATGCACTAACAGCCACACGACATGCAGCCACGGGAACTCAAACGTATTATTTGAGCACGCTGAAGACGTCTGATTAGCAACCGACCATGCTCCGATAACACCTTATCCGCGCATGTTCGCTCATCACTACCGCCTACCAGAGGCAAACGACAATGGTGGCCTGCGTCTGCTACTACAGGCAGGACGGCTGATGGAGACAGTGCTGATGTTGCAGCTACTTGCAGCTGACTTACTAATTTGTCATAGACTGTGCAATAATAAATGGAGGTATGGTGGTGAAATGTTAGTAGTTTGATGCAGAAAAATATGACAATATTGCGTGCATCAAAAGCAGAAAATGCAAAGGTGCAAAAATGAGTACTATGCCTCATCGAAGAGGTTGTCCTCTACTAGGACAACCCCTTCTTAAACTAAATGTTTGGCCCTAATAAAATAATAAAGCCTATACTCACCTTCCGTGTTGACTGTATTCCAGAGGTGTTGGCACTCGCGTCCTGGGGCTGTGATGCAGTGGAATGACATGTGACTCCGGCGCCCAATCAGCGCTGGCGTCACTGTCTCCACCTTCGGACAAACTAAAGAAGAAGAGGAAGTCTGAGATCAGCTGTAGTCCGGACTTCCTCTTCATGTTCAGTTTGTCCGAAGGCGGAGACAGTGACGCCAGCGCTGATTGGGCGCTGGCATCACGTGCCATTCCACCGCATCACAACCCCGGGGGAGAGCAATTGCCGACAATGCTGTGCCTCACTTATTTGTCACAAACTGAGCTAAAATAAATGGTGGTGGTTAAATGATAGCAGTTTGACAAAGAAAGTCTAGCAATTTTTGGTGTGGCAAAAGCATACAATGAGTTCTGCATCGCTCTAAATTGACTCAGACTGTACTAGAATAAATGGTGATGTGTGGTTAAATGCTAAAAGGTTGATGAAAAAATGCAGCAATATTGGGTGCGACAAGAATACACTGCGCATGTGCAAAAAATGAGTCCAGAAGCAGAGTGGGTGAGTGAATTCCAGCACTGATAGCAGCAGCTCAGTGCCAAACATACTGTCAATGACTCATATTTCTTTCCTTTTCTCTCTATCAATGTCTTGTAATTAAATCTCTCTATCCTCTGCTCGGTTGCCATTACTCTTCACAATGTGTAATAGGGCTCTCAAACTGAGCTTTGATCCTTTCTCTGATCTGAATTCCCTACAAAATGGCAGCATCTCCTGCTTGGGTTTTTGTAGTGCCTACTGTATGTGTCATCTGACCTGTAGTATCTCATGATTGGCTATGCTATAGGGTGGGGAAGGGCCAAGTCATTATGGATAAATATAAGCATGACTTACTATGTGATGCTTCGTCTCTGTTTGACAAATTTAGAAAAAAAAGTACCAAAATTGATCCATGCTGTATCAGTTCACTTATTTCTACTTAATATACATCTTACAAGGAAATTAAGAGGAACTCTTAATAATTAGCCAAAGAAGCTACAAGGAATGTTATTCTCTTTCCAGACAACCTCTACAGTCCGTAGCCCTATAAATGAACACAGTGTAGTACTTCTCTTCTCCTCTGGGGGCACTGCAGGGAAATTGAACACTTAGATTGCCATACCGATTTCAGCTGATAATACAGAATACAGCATCCAAACAGCAGTACAACTAGTGCTTAGCATTTTTATGGAAAACCCTTATAAGGAAGTTTTAGGATGAGACATGACATGATGTCACATTTCAGTCTTAAAAATCGAGCACACGATCTTGTTAGTGTAATAAACTTTCCATTATTCACTGTGCTGAGTTGACCTCATGGATGATTCATGACCACTGGGGTAGGACTGCGTGGTCACTTCTAAGGGTATGTTCCCTTGGTCAGTAACCGGCAGTGCTTTGAAAGCAGCACATGTCCGCTCCGCCCAAAGCGCTGCCAGCTTTTGAAATGTGCTCATTGAACCGCGCAGAATCACCGTGTCCAATACATTGTACGGGTGACATTTATCTTGCGGGGACCAGCATCTACGGATGATAAATAGACATGCTGCTGTCTAGAAAGACGAGCTTCATGTGCGTCTCCACAGAGAAGCCGGAGGCGGCCGTGCACGCATAGTGGAGATGGGATTTCTTGAAATCCCATCCACTATGCTGTAACATCTGGACGCTGCGGGTTGGACGCTGTGGATGTACACAGCATCCAACACGCATACTTTACTGACCGTGGGAACATACCCTAACATGTTTATGAGTTTACTTTGTATAGAACATATTAAACTATAGACTGCTTTATCTTTGTAGCCTTGGTATTTGCTCAAAATATAGACAATGCTTTAAATTCTTTGTACGAAAGCAGAGATCACCTTTGAGAAGAACACAGGGCAATAATGCAAGGGTGGCTATAATGCAACACTTTTGTGAGGATTCTTTTCAAGTTTACGAACTCCAGTAAATCGTGAAGAAGATATGTCACAATATGGTAAATGTAATTGCTTCATTTACAATAGTAAAGAAAAAAAAACATTTCCTCTAAAAAAATAAAAATCAACATAAAGGAACAATGGTAATAATGGTAGTGTACAACATACAGCTCTGGCAAAAATTAAGAGACCACTTTGAATTTTCAGTTTGTCTGATTTTTCTCTTTATAAGTATATTTTTGAGTAAAATGTAAATTGTTCTTTTAGTCTATAAACTTCTGACATGTCTCCGAATTTCCAAGCAATAAATTTTGTATTTTTTTTCTGACAAAGAAAAATGGTCAAAATTTGAAAAAAAAAACCAAGTGCTTTCAGACCTCAAATAATGCAAAGAAAACAAGTTCATAATCATTTAGAAACAACAATACTAATGTTTTAACTAAGGAAGAGTTCTGAAATCAATATTTTGTGGAATAACCATAATTTTTAAAAACAGCTTTCATGCGTCTTGGCATGCTTTCCACCAGTCTTTCACACTGCTTCTGGCGCAAAAATAAAGCAGTTCTTTGTTTGATGGCTTGTGACTATCCATCTTCCTCTTGATTACATTCCAGAGATTTTCAATGGGGTTCAGGTCTGGAGAATGGGCTGGCCATGACAGGGATTTAATGTGGTGGTCTCTTAATTTTTGCCAGAGCTGTACAACATCATAAAAACTCTCAGAATGTTACCCTTTTTCTTTGAAAATTTTCATAAAGACCTTTAACGCTACTGTTAATTTTAGTGAATTGGAGCGCATTCTTTTACCAATTCAGGGGCATCCACCCGTAGCCTTTCTTCTGTAATTCCTCCTGGAAATATCTGAACAAATTAACCACTTCCCCATTGCATGCATTCTGGAACTTTTAAACCAAAGCAAATGTAGCAATTTGTTGTGTTTTGTCCACTGGATAACTTCTTAAATGTTACAGAGTTCAAGATAAAAATGAAGAAAAGAAAACTTCCTGGACTGGCGCCGTTCCGGCAATATTGGCGCTGTGTCTCCCAGCTATCACTTGACATCATTATCAGCAGCTATCTGACGGAACTTAGAAGGCTGCAGGTGATCAACAGATTGGCTGCAGTGCTCACTAGATAATTTTTTTTTTTTAGGAAAAAAAAGACTTTCTTTTGGTAATAGATATTACAGGTATTTTATTTTTTTTGTAAATCTACCAAAAAAAAGTTAAAAAAATTGGAAAAATGCAGCGTTTAGCAATTGTTAAATAAAGGTTTTACTTTTTTCTTGGCATCTGGATTTATTCTGATTCTATTGATACTATATAGGCTTGTGTATTATTTTTTTTAGAACTGTATATGATCGGAAATACATTGATGTATTTTACATTTAGCAATGAAATTCTATCTTAGAAAACTAGATATGGCTTGATATTACTTTGTAGACTGTAGCATAAATGTGGAAGAACGATCCTCTCTATTTTCCCATTATCTCCATAACTACAAACACTAATGTACGCACATGTGAAAATAGTTTGCCCTTTGGCATACTCTTTTTTTTTTTCAGACATAAAAGGTAAAAAATAAAAGTTTTACATTGCAATAATTTTGTACTACCCTTTTTACATGTTTTTTTTATACATGTTTTATTGCCCTAACCCTAGCCCTAGTTATGGTTAGAAAACAGTGAAAACACAGAAAGAGTACTATAATGTATGTTTTGCTTTTTATTTGTTTTTTTTCTTTTCTTATACAGGGAACCCTGCTTACATTTGGAACAGTTCTCCAAGCAGTTCTCTGTCTCCAAAATTATAAGTATAAGGAGAGGTGGGGAGCTGTCAGCCATGCTGTGAACTCTGTGGCCCATATCTATCAACGATGATGACAGCTGTATAAGTTTCTGACTGCATTCCTCCATGCTCAGGCTGAAAGTTAATAGCCGGGGCATCGAGATGTCAGCACCACTTGCAATATCATCTTATTTTACAGCTCCACTGTAGTACAGACTGTTCACCAAATATCTTTGCAACTTATCGAAAAAAGTGAAAAAGTTGCACGCAACCTCAGTGCAAGGGATGATGACATGGATCTACAAAGAGGCAAGGTTTCAATAACCAAAGAGTGTCTACAACAGACTGCTATGAAGAAGAACAAGCCATTCAAGTATCTTTGCAGCGTCTGAGAAGGCAAAAAAATTTAATTCAACTTGGCGGAAGGAGAAAGTCTTAAAGAAGTTGTCCACTCCTTGGACAACGTCTTCTCATACCCCTCGTATGATCTCCGTAAGATAATAGGCCTACAGTGGGAGAATAAGTATTTGATCCCTTGCCGATTTTCTAAGTTTTCCCACTGACAAATACATGAACAGTCTATAATTTTAACGGTAGGTTAATTTTAACATTGGGAGATAGAGTATCAAAAATAAAATCCAGAAAATCACATTGTATAAATTATATAAATTATTTGAATTTTACAGTGAGAAATAAGTATTTGATCCCCTACCAACCATTAAGTTCTGGCTCCTACAGACTAGTTAGACGCTCCTAATGAACTCATTACCTGCATTAAAGACAGCTGTCTTACATAGTCACCTTTATAAAAGACTCCTGTCCACAGACTCAATTAATCAGTCAGACTCTAACCTCTACAACATGGGCAAGACAAAGAGCTTTATAAGGATGTCAGGAATAAGATCATAGACCTGCACAAAGCTGAAATGGGCTACAAAGTCGTAAGTAAGATGCTGGGTGAGAAGGAGGCAACTGTTGGTGCAACAGTAAGAAAATGGAAGAAATACAAAATGACTGTCAATCGTCATCGATCTGGGGCACCATGCAAAATCTCACCTTGTGAGGTATCCTTGATTATGAGGAAGGTGAGAGATCAGCCTAAAACTACAGGGGGGGAACTTGTTAATGATCTTAAGGCAGCTGGGACCACAGTCACCAAGAAAACCATTGGTAACACATTACGCCATTAAGGTTTAAAATCCTGCAGTGCCTGCAAGGACCCCCTGCTCAAGAAGGCACATGTTCAGGCCTGTGTGAAGTATGCCAATGAACACCTGGATGATTCTGTGAGTGACTGGGAGAAGGTGCTGTGGTCACATGAGACACAAATTGAGGTCTTTGGCATTAACTTAACTCACAGTGTTTGGAGGAAGAGAAATGCTGCCTATGACCCAAAGAACACCGTCCCCACTGTCAAGCATGGAGGTGGAAACATTATGTTTTGGGGTGTTTCTCTACTAAGGGCACAGGACTGCTTCACCGCATCAATGGGAGAATAGATGGAGCCATGTACTGTTAAATCCTGAGTGACAACCTCCTTCCCTCCGACAGGAAATTAAAAATGGGTTGTGGCTGGGTCTTCCAGCAAGACAGTGACCCAAAACATACAGCCAAGACAACAAAGGAGTGGCTCAAAAAGAAGCAGATTAAGGTCATGGAATGGCCTAGCCAGTCTCCAGACCTTAATCCCATAGAAATCTTATGGAGGGAGTTGAAACTCTGAGTTGATAAGCGACAGCCTCAAAATCTTAATGATTTAGAGATGATCTGCAAAGAGGAGTGGGCCAAAATTCCTCCTGACATGTGCATAAACCTCATCATCAACTACAAAAAACATCTGAGTGCTGTGCTTGTCAGCAAGCATTTTGCCAGCAAATATTGTCTTGTTTGCGAGAGGGACCAAATACTTATTTCTCACTGCAAAACGCAAATAAATGTATAATTTCTCTCAATGTTAAAATTAACCCACCCTTAAAATTATAGACTGTTCATGTCTTTGTCAGTTGGCAAACTTACAAAATCAGCAAGGGATCAAATATTTATTTCCCCCACTGTATACTAACCTCCCGTGCTGGCGCCATTCCCGCAGTGTTAACACAATCTCTCCGGGACAGATGCGGTGTTGTGACACGTGATGCCGGAGCCCAATCAGCGCTGGCCTCACTATCCCCACCTCGTGTTGAATTGAGCTGGAAGAGGAAGTCCAAGATCAGCTTCAGCTGCAACCTGGTCTTCCTCTTCAAGTTCAATTTGTCCGAAGGTGGAGACAGTGAGGTTAGCGCTGATTGGGCTCCAGGGTCACGTGTCACAACAACCACACAAGAGCCCCAGGAGAGTGAATGCCGACACTGTGGGAAAGACGCCGGCACGGGAGAGGAGTATCAGCTTTACTATTTTATTGGGGTCAAACATTTTGATCAAGAAGGGGTTGTCCTAGTAGTGGACAACCACTTTAAGCTGCTGCATCATTAGCATTAGGTCTCATTCAATCATCAGCTTTTCTAACGTACAAGAAAAACGGACCCATAATTTTGACCAGACTCTAATCAGAGTTTGATCAGAATGTGGTCCGAGTGTCATCCATTGGAGAGAAAAAGAAGTTTCTCCACCTTCTTCTATGTAATAGTCTGTGGAAATCCGACTTCACTCGGATGTCATCTCAGTACGGTCCAAGTTTTTCACGTACTAGCTAACCAAAGCAAAATAAAAGTAATAAAGAAATAAAGAAGGAAAGAAACGTAGAACAAGTATAGAACAAGTACAGCATAGCAGAGCAGGGTCAAGACAATTTAATTACAATAGTTACAGTATTAACAATTGATATTGTTACAAACAGACTGACAGGAACACTTGTGATAGATACAGACAAAACAAATGGAAAATCATTGCACTTCATAATAAAACAAGAACAATTGTTAACAGCACTTAAAGAAACAACAGACAAACAAGAGATAACAAATAACAGGTACCATATATACTCGTGTCTAAGCCGAGATTTTCAGCACCTTTTTTTGTGCTGAAAATGCCCCCTCGGCTTATACACGAGTCATTGGGCAGAAACCAGCGGGGGAGGGGGTGCCGCCGCAGGAACCGGTGGCTGGGACATCATACTCACTCTCCCTGTGTCATCGCTGAACGTCCCGGCAATCCTCCGTTGTACCCGGCT
>VIAB01026982.1:9006-29318 GCA_009801035.1 Oophaga pumilio
GAGAAGGTGTGTCCAAACTTTTGGTCTGTACTGTATGTGTATACGCTAACAGATTACAAATAGTTCTCCTATCTGTGCCCTATTTTCTGCTTTGTATGTTGGGAAGATATTGCTGAAAGACAGTACAGAGTATGATTGTAGGCTCAGTCTTCATAGGTTTTGTCTGTAGTCTGTAAATCTAAACATGCACAAGTCTGCACCGGAGCGGTTATTTACAAAGTTTATATATTTTAGTCACAACGCATCATTAAAAAAAAAAGGTTGCAATTGTAATAGGAGCAAAATGAGACTGAGATTTGTGCAGTCTTACAGTATTTGAAGTAAACCATATCTGTAAAACAAGAAAATCTTAAAACAAGCTTCAGAGAGGCGTATTTCATGGTCCGTATACAGACTGTAATGCCGGGACAAACAATGGGTCCAATGACCAGAACTAAAAGCCTCTTAGGCATACATGAGGCTGTTAGTTCAGGTCAGGAGACCCCGTGGCCGGGCCATGCATTGCAGGATATACCTTTTTTTCCATTTGTATGTGGGTAGAAAAGTGTATTTGTCAGACAACTCATTCCCCAGATTCCACCGGGTGTGTCAATAAAATGGACCACCATCTACAATTAAATACAGTTCCAGCATGCTACAATAATAATGCTCCTATTATTACACCTACAGTTAGAAAACAAGTTTACCAAACTTTGTGTCAGCTGCCGCATAGAATTACACTCTCATTCAATAATGGAAAGAATTTCACACAAGAACATGAGACTGAATCTGCTTACATCCTACAAAAGGGACTTCGAAAACCATAGGACTCCTGAATCACTTTTGACACATTCATGGAAATTCAGTGTTGGGAAAGAAAAATGGCCAGCTGCAAAACACTTTCACTATTTAACCAGGTGCGAAACTACAGGGGAAAGGTATGGCATGAGTTCCAGGTGTTAAAATTGTTGTCTAGTCTCAAAAAAAAAGTCTGCAGGCACTATAAAGCTACCGAATTGTGATAGTGTGCAATACGAACACTGTCACGATTTCCCGTGCAGGTACGAGTGGTCATGTGCCGACTAGACTCACCCGACTTCTCTCAGAAGAAAATAAATGAGAGAAGAAGAATGAGACTAGTCGGTACATGACAGTCATTATGAAAATTTCATACACATACTCACATGACCACCCAACTGCACGTGGAATACAGGGGAATTGTAAGTGTGTGTATTGCACACTGTCAAGAGCAGACTGATAGTGAGTGTTTTTCACGGATACAACACATACTCATTATAGTCTGTAGGGCTGTTCACATGTCCATGTTGTTCGGGGACCATGTATGTCTGTTTTTCTCCAGTATCATAGATCAGTGTCCCCCAACTCCAGTCCTCAAGGTCCACCAAGAGGTCATGTTTTCAGGATTTCCTTAGTATTGCCCAGATGATAATTGCATCACCTTGCAATAAAAAGGAAATCCTGAAAACATGATCTGTTGGTGGACCTTGAGGACTGGAGTTTGGGGAACCCAGTCATAGATGAAAAGGGACAATTCAACTCTGTGGGTCCACAAAAACACGTACAGTACACGGATGGCATTAGTGTGTTGTATGTATTTAACATTGCAAAGAATAGGTGAAGGTTCATGATTTATTTTTCCATGTGTGGAAATCCCCGATGACACACTAATGGCAAGTACGGAGACACAGGCAATATACTGATGACTCACTGATACAAAATACTGATGACACCAGCGTGTTTGCACAGGCTGACAGACAATGATCGGGACGGAATGATCACTAACAGGTCCGGACTGGCCCATAGGGTAACAGGAGAATTCCCCGGTGGGCCCCTGCACAGGAGCAGTGCTTGGCACAGTATGGGTTTTAGAGACAAAAGCAGCACCTCGTCATTTATTTGACAATCTTCTCACTTTATTATATAGAACTAGAGGCATAGGAGAGATTATGAATGAGGGTCAGGTAATATTTCATGTAGCTGAACAGTGGGCTTCCCGTACTAGTAGTCACATGGCCTCCCAGTCAGACACTGATCACTGATCATTCTGTCCCCATACATTATCAGGTTGTTTTTTTGTTTTTTTTGCCTGCATAAGTGATTCGTTACTGCTGATCATCAGCATGTTTGCATGGGCAGATAATCAGGAATGAGCATGCATTTACCAGTTCGCTTTTCACTGAATGCTCCATTACTTTAGTTCAAATTACCTGTTATAACTGGGATTGTCCAATACTTTAAAAGACTCAAGGTAATGTGGGGGAAAACACACGCGCACACCCCTACCCGATCTCAGAAAATCCCTTGCACTTGTACTGTATTCCCCGCCAGACTCCTGGTGTGAACACCTAACTGGGGCGCCATTTGATGTGATCGCTGTAGCCAAAGGCCATTGATTGCCTACAGCATGGTTCCCCAACTCCGGTCCTCAAGGCCCACCAACAGGTCATGTTTTCAGGATTTCCTTAGTATTGCCCAGGTGATAATTGCATCACCTGTGCAAAACAAAGGAAATCCTGAAAACATGACCTGTTGGTGGGCCTTGAGGACTGGAGTTGGGGAACCCTGGCCTACAGCATCAACATTCAATCTGAACAGGGTTTTTTTTCCTGAGACACATTTATGGCAGTGACTGAATAGGACATAAAATCCACTGCAGCATGCAGATCAGCCCCAATGGCAGATGATGGAGGTTGCATAGGTGCAAAATACACCCATGAGAGTGGGGAGGTAGATGCTTAGTATTATGAATGCGCACAGATGAGGCTTGTATCCGGGTGACTGGTACCTTTTATATATGTTGTGCACCATGTTGGCTAACAGCCCATTGGTTACAGCCTTACTATTAGATCACCCCCATAAAGAACAAACACCCCATTTTCTTGCATTATGTACCAAAAATATGATATTTTTCCCTATGTTCAAAGACTTTAAATTCAAAAAAATACATGATCCTGACTTATTTTTAAGTTTATTCAAGCAAAAAATATAAAACCAAATAAATAAAATTCAGAAGCCATTTCAGTTAATTCAATAAAAACATATTTGCAATTTTATTGTCCAGTTTTATCTTATGCTTACATACTACAGAATGTTGTTGGGTTGTTGGTCCCTTTGGCTTTGGATATATGAGTAATATGGTTATAACGAGGGCATTTAACAATTAAAAATGTCCACAATGTACATCGAAGGCATCTCTGGCACGTTTAGGCCAAACAATACTGAGTGCAAATTTCAAAGATCTCACAAAGTGCATTTCAATAGCAGATATGAATCATTTATGGCCAAGAGGGGCCCGATATGGTGACGGCTCCGGGAGCACCACCTTTCACAACTGAATTGCTTCATTTAGCTTCATGGTATATTCACTGTAAGGCACTTTAGACATGATCGGGTCAATGGAATTCAAAATGCACATTAGTTAAAGCATATTTACAAGTACAATTAACTTAAAAAAAGAACATTATATTAACATTAAATTAGGTCATTACTAATACAATACATTGCATTTGTTTCACAAGGCAACACTGTCTAGAGGAGAGTTCATAGGAAAATTCTACAGAAAAAAAAAAGTTAACAATTAAAACAATTCTCCAGGAATAGAAAAATATGTGTTGTCTTCTAAAAACAGCGCCACACCTGTATATAGGCTGTGCCTGGTACTGCAACTCAACTCAAAACTGGTGCAGTTGCTGTTTTTGGACTGGATTGTTAAAAGCTGCACAAATTCGCAGATAAACAGCAATTTTACCTGTAAAATTGCTCAGCTATTAACACTATCTGCCCGATTTATCAATACCAGCATTAGTCACATCGGTCTTGATGAAGGGGGCTTTCTGGAGTCAGACACTTGTGAGTTCTGAAGAGATTCATGCCTCTTCATGAATCTGGAGCCTCGGACGGGTGTTGTGTGCCTCCGCGCGCCACGCTACAAATCTTGCTACATTCAGGTACTGGAGTGATATTTCTGGCATAGGGAACACCATGGATCGTCATGAGTGAGATGAGTTTTGGTGTCCTGTCCTTGCACCAAATGGGCAGAGCGAGGAGAAACTGGCATGAAAACTATGTTAACCCCACTCTGAGTTGCACCTAAATTTTGCGACTTCAAAGTTTTTATGCTAAAATTCGGGAGTGACAGCTTTGATGAATCGAGCCGTATGTATGGAGTTAATCAAAGGCTGGAAAAACACCTATTAGTCTGCTACATGTGAATTCATTACAGTCAACATTCGCCATCTGTCTTACCAGGGACCATGAAAGAAATCATGAAGTAGCACCAAGTGATAAATATGATATTATTGCATTTGGATATTAACACTGCCTAGAGCACAAATATATAATATAACAGCTGCCCCGAAATACAGAAAAGTTTTATGCTATCCATTGAGAGCAATGTGATTTTAGGATATAGTGCGGTATAAATTAGTGGGATTGGTTTATCAGACATTAGACAATATCTCAATTTTATTTTGCACTCATTTTCAGAAATGTCAGTGTTTGGGTGAGGCTGCCCCTGTCTGCAGCCATTTGTAGAAATTTTTTTTTTTTCAAAAACACATTTTTCGGTCGTATAGCTAGGTCCTTTTTAATACATCTCAGTTTGGCATCTAAAAACCTAGGGGCACATTGCTGCCCTGTATTTTGCTTGGTGCCAGGTGGCCCAGGACAAATGGAAGCAAAGGACACCAACGAGAATACCGGTGGCACCAGAGAATATAGGGGTTAAAAACCGAACTGCTTAGAACCTCCATGATCATCAAGAGGTAGAACATAACCTTCTTCATAGAAAACATTTACAAAGGAACATGAGGCCAGAATATATAAAATATATAATCATTATGACTGTTGAAATTTTATTTGCCATTTTCTTATGCTTGAAAAAGGCCTTCTGCTGGCCGAAATGTTGTCAAGACCATGATGGATTTCGGAATAAAGGAATGAACCTACAACTCTGGTGCCTTGGAAATACTCTATTTTATGGCTGTTGAAATGAACAGATTAAAATTTAGATAAATCATTGGATTTTGAGTCACACCCACAATACTGAGGATCCACTTTGTTTTCTTACATTTTACACATTACTAAAACATATTGGTAGTCACTTGGCTGCTTTGACATGGGCATGGCACATTACTCCACAACAGGTTGTGAAGTCCAAGTCAATTCAGGAGAACTTGCAGGCGAATATCTGTGCTAGCTGCTAGCTGTCATCTCCTAATCTCAGTAATGTGAAAATCTGTCATCATTGAGTATGGATTTTACCCTTGAATTGAGAGTGAAAAATCAATCCAGGAGGAGAAGGTGCAGATTTCTCTGATAAGATATATTTCAAGGTTGCTTATTTTCATGTGTACTATTAATTTCTGAAAAAAATAAGGTTATTCATGGCTCTTTATTATGATAGAGCAGATTGTACTGTACAGGGTCAACAGCTCTTGGAATTTTTTTAAGCACTAGTTTGTTAAGAACCATTTTAGTAATTCTCTTCATATTTCTAGTAAGCCACCTTGCCCTGGACTACTAGATGCTCTTTCCTGGCTACCCCCAGCAGGTGATGCCTCAGTTGCTCCCGATCCTTCCTCTCCGGGGGTGTCTACAGCTGCTCCTACACCATCTCCATGAATGGTACCTTCTTTTGTGCCATTTTGCTCTACATGGCTGCGCTGGTGCTTACTCAGGTGGTCACTGCGTGTGAATCTTTTAGCACAGAGAGGACATGTGAATTTCTTTTCACGAGTGTGGGTACGTACATGGCGCTCAAGCTCATCACTGCGTGTGAATCGCTTACCACAGAACAGCCAGTTGCAGACAAATGGCCTTTCTCCTGTGTGCCACCGGAGGTGAGCCTTGAGATGTGATGCTTTGCCATACACCTTGCCACAGCCTGGAATATGGCAGCTATGCACAGGCTTCCTCTTCAGGCTTGCTGCAGAAGCTCCTAACCTTTCAAGTTCCTGACAGTTTGGACAGTCACATGATGGCCGTCCGGTATTCCCATATGATGATCTTTGGGGCTTTAATTGCCCTGGTGCTTCAAGCAATGGGCCACCTGTCAGAAGTTTTGGCTTATACATATCAGGAGCCAAAGAGTGTTGAGATGGTGAGAGCAGATGCGCAGATGGAGAAGGACTTGATGAAGGCGATATAGATGGAAATCCCACAGGAGGGTAGGATGCAGGTGTCAGAGTGGTATATTCAGAGCTATACTGATTGCTCATGCCTGTAGGACTTGTCACGGGTGGCACAGATGCAGTTAGCCCTTCGGTTTGCGATTGGTTGCCCAGCCAGTTACTATTCGGATGCATATCCCACCATGATCCTCCTGCGCCAGGTGGTGAACCAGAGATGGATGGGTGATGAATTCCAGTTTTATACCAAGAACTGTAAGGATGTCCTACATCTAGAGATGTGTACACCCCTGGAACACAATCTGCTGTTGACAGACTTTTGGGCTCTTGACATCCTGTGGAAGTGGAAAAAGAATGGGGAAATGACCCGTAATCACTTGCGTAGCTTGAAGGAGCAGGCGGTGTCCCACATGATGTCATCAAATTACTTCCTCCTAAGTATGTAGAAGAATATCCATCTCCCATCAGTTTTGTGGCACTAAAGTCATTGCTCGGACTGTAGGTCTTCTTTCCTCCTTTTAATGATGGTGTAGGATCTCTAATAGGGCTTGAGCCTCCAAACTTGTTGCAGGCGGCAGTTAGCATTGCTAAGGGGCTAGAAACATATCGGGCTTCTTCCTAAAACAAAGAGCAAACCGATTACTCAAACATGGACATACAAAAAATGCAAAATGTGATAGAATATCAATGAACTGAATATTTAGGTCCAGAGTGTTATATTGACAAATTTGTATTACAAACCTGTAGGTGCCCTATGTGCCACGATATAGTGCCTCTATACAGCACCGTATTCTCCACTATAAGCCACGCATTCAAATGAGAAGATTTACAGAATGTGAATGTCACACGAACTAGTAGAGTTACAGCTTTAGTTCTTAGGCCTCATGCACAGAGCCATGGAATAAGGCAAAAAAAATAGATAAATAAAAAGCGCCTACAGTATAGACCCCATATACCTTCAATGGGTTTCTCCTACTTTTAAAATCTATTCTAAATGGGCTCAAAGTGAGGCAAATGAGGAAAAAAAATATATATAATTTCCTCCTGATCCAGTATTGCTCCTCTGCACTTGCTAGTATGTCCCCTATGGGTCTCGTTGTATCAAGAGACTGCTGCACCCAAGCGGCGGCCTCTAGTCAGTTGTAAACTGCACATTCTGTCTGAGCCGGTTTCTTCTACTCCTAATGTGGAGACTGCATGGTCATGTGATGCCCCTTCAGGATGTGGATACCCTGAGATCAGCAGGTCACAAGGTAGCAAGTTTGGAGAAGCTGTGTCGGTCCAGCGGGCGAGATAGCATAATATTATTACCCTACCGTGAACCAATTCAGAATGGCTTTTAATGTAGAGGAGAACCCTCAAGTTTCAAGTATGTCCTGCTATGGTCTTAGTGAGCCAATTACATAAAATAAATCTCCATGACCCCATCTTTATACTGATTTGACAGATTTTATATTGCTTCATGTCCCATTATTAGTAGCACCTATCCTGAATCCATGGTCTTCTCCGTCCCCGATTATGTCACTTAGGACAGAAATCAGAGCATATAACTTCTATAGGTTACAATAACCTTACCCATTGAGGCCCCAGCTTTAGTTATGAAGTTATTTGTTCCTATATCCATTTTTCCCCTATTACAATATGTCTTGTAATAAGTTGCACATCTCTTGGTTTTTTGCCTCTCATGGTTTTTAGCTTATTTCGCCGTTTTCATTATAACTCAGTTTATTGAACAATAAAGCTTTCGAACACAAATCAAATTTTATCCAAATGCATTTACTCGGTAGATTATGTAGGGCTGTAATGTCTCCGTGCAGTCAGCTGTGCTTTATTTGCACTTGTGTCTCATGGTCTCTGCCAAAAGGAGCTGTCCGTGTATATTTGTATGGTTACACGACACACAAGGCTGCCTCTGTTTACATAAATGCAAGATGTCTCAGGGGTGGCCAAAATCTGTCTCTCCACTTATTGCTACACTACTGCTACTACTTGTTCAATTTCCCACAATTCATTCTGCAAAACCGATGGTCCTATAAATTGCATGGAGACTATTTTGATTATACAAATAAGAGAGTGCCAAGCCTGATGTGCATATATTTTCTATGCATATAAACTAAAGATTAAGGAATATTTCCCTTTAAAATGTATTAAAAAAATACATTATGTATACATAAACACGATGTAAATAAAGTCACGCATGTTAAATATTTTATTCAAGTGTTCTGTAGATAAAGTATCTGGAAATGCTAACAACCAATATGGCCACATCTACTGACTCTACAGAAGTTGTCGTCCAGTTTTCATAAGCTTCATAATAACAAGTCTTTTATGAGTACATGGTAATTTAGATCGTACTTCCATTATTTTGCAAAACTAAAAAAATCTATAGGTAACATGTCAAATGCATATACAGATATTTTGCTGGCGTATACAAAAACGTATTAATAAGTGGTCAAAGCTGAGTTTTAAGGAGGTATTCTGAAGTTTGGACACTAACTTCCCGATCGCTGGGGATCAGACCGCTTTGACTCTAATTTGAAGAGTTTCGCTTTAATGGAGTGGTGGCAGTCAGATCATGCGCACCTCTGCTCCATTCATTTTTAATGGGATTGGTGAAGATAGCTACACTGCACTACACTTGGCTCATCTTCAGCACCCCCCAAAAAATTAATGAGGCATCACTGAGCATGATCGGCCACACCTCCATTCACATAGTGCTCTTCAGAACCCCCGATTCCCAGAATCAATGGTAGTCCCAGAGGTCAGACCTAGAGTCATTGGGTATTTTTTTTCTTAAAAAGCTTGTAAGCACTGCAACTAGCTAGGATCACTGAAGGAAGATTAGCTTTTAACCAGGGTCGGACTGGCCCACCGGAGAAACGGAGTATTCTCCGGTAGGTCCAGGCACTGACATCCGCTACCCCAGCGGCCCCTAGCCAGTGGTGTGTCACTAATAGTGGCACACCATGCAGATACTATGAGACCCGTGAGTCAGAGGTGCCCACCCGGCACCAGCGGAGCAGCAGCTGTGGAGCAGCAGGTGACAGGAAGCAGGAGCCAGTTGCTGCGGATAAAGCCTCTGTCTACTGCTAAAGAGAAATGAATATGGGAGTAGAGAGCAGTGATTATTTATCCCCTTTAGAAGCGGGCACACGTGATTGCCCAGCAGCAGGAAGCCTGCGGCTAGCACTGCCTGCCATCAGGGCCAGCGTAAGGGGCAGGCAGACTAGGCAGCTACCTAGGGCCAACGCTCTCCCAGAGGCCCCCAGCCAGTGGCATGCTGCTAATAGCAGCGTCCGCTATTGGGCACGTGAGGCAGGGGGGACCCCCATCAAAAGCGCCACCCCCCAGCGTGCGCCGCATTCAACTCATAGATGCCAATACAGCTGAAAACAATAATGGAGGAGAGGACATCAGATGACGCTCCATCCCCCATCATTCCCCTATGCCTCTTACACAGCGGGTGTGCGATGATGTAACATCATCGCACACCATGCTGTGTGCCGGGCAGATGGCAGTGCAGCTGCTGAGATCGGAGCAGAGCCGGGATTAGCAGGGGAATGAGGAGGAGAGGCGAGTATTATGTTTTTATTTTTTATATATATGTGTCAGGGAGTGAGTACTGGTGGCCATTATACTGTAGGACTGTCGGGCTAAATTACATTCTATGGAGGTGGCTACATTATACTATTTGAGGGGGCTGAATTATACTATTTGAGGAAAAACGCATTATACCCTATCGGGGGCAGCATTATATTCTAGGGGGGGCAGCATTATACCCTACGAGGGGGCTGCATTATATTCCATGGGGGGCTGCATTATATTCTATGGGGGGGCTACATTGCATTCTATGAGGGGGTCTGCATTAAACTATATAAGAGCTGCATTATATTCTATTAGGGGGCTAAATTATATTCTGTGAAGGGGTTACATGAAGATGTGTACTACTTTATATTATACCCTGATATTAGCGTGTTTTACCACACAATTGGTGGTCTTGTATTTATTTCTATGTACCTACATAGTGGGCCCCAAGAATCATTTTCTCTGGTGGGCAAAAGGAGCTCCAGTCCGACACTGGTTTTAACCCTAGCCAATCTCTTAAGCACCACTGTGTTTTTGATGCTGACGAGGCAAGTCTGCATCATTTAGAAGCATCAGGAAAGCTCAGTACAGAGGTGTAACAATGCTGCTCCCTGTTGTGAATATGCTGGAGGCGGCTTCTGAGCTGGGGCTCCCTCCGGTGGTTGCTGAGGGTAATGAACTGATTACTGAATGACCTTCAGCTAGCGCTGAATGGTAGGCTATAAGTGGCCTGAGTTCCCAGCAGCCTTGCCGATTATCAATTGTTCCTTCTGGTCTTGCTTGAAGCACTGCTAGTTTCTTGCTCTCCTTCAGATAAGTGTTTGCTGTTTTTTTTTCCTCTGTTGGATTTTCTCTGCTGGTTTGCTGCTTGCAGTGAACTGCAACCTGTCCCCTTTTGGGGGTCTGGCGCTGCAATTGTGCTCCGTTTGTGTCTGCACTTTTGCTTTGCTCCTTCATTACTTTTTATTTGCTGAATAGCGTTTTGTTACAACAGAGATCTGATTTAGGTGGATGAGATCGTGTGATCTCAGGTTTTTTGGCAATCAGAAGTGTTGGTATTTTTGTTAGGGTTTTGTTGGATTGCAGTCAGAATTCTTTCCTGTACTTTTCTGTCTAGACAGATTGGGCCCCAGCGTTTGCTCATTCTATTTTCTTTCTGTGTCCGTGCTTTCTTCTTGTCTAACCGCCATTACATGTTTGGGGGCTTCCTATTTTCTTTGAGGATCTGCTCCGGGGCAGATAGCTTTCATCATTCTGCCTTTAGGTGTAGTTATCTCCCAGGCTGTGACGAGGCGTCCAGGATCACTGTAGGAACGCTGCATGGCTACTTCTAGTTGTGTGGTTAGTTCAGGTTGCTGCAATCCAATAGGTTCCAGCCTCTCTGGTGTATTACCGCTTTTGCTATTTTTTTTGCTATTCTCCTCAGTTACCGAAACATAACAGCTCCCTGAACGGTCACTTAGGGAGGATCGCCCAGAAATCGGTGTTGGGTAGCTGGGGAGGTCTTGCTCGAGGACGATGGAACCAACCCTTAATTCTTCTTTATTCGCTTTAATGGATGTGATATTGGGCATGTTGAATTTTAACATTGGCATGGAAGATAAAGCTGCTGCTAGACACCTGGCAGTAGTTTTTTCTGCTTCCCTACTGAACACATGCACATTTGACCATGTCAAGCATGTGCCTAAGTGGGGTTTTGGAATTGGTCAGAAACAAAATAGCCATCTAAGAGGTGGGAGATGGTTGTATATATGTTCGAGATGAAGTTCCAGACGATCGGCATTAAATTTAGCCATCTCAGCGTAGCGACGTGTCTAACAAGAAGTCTTACATAATACAGCATAAAAACTGTAGGAACCAAACAGTCAACATGAACAAACAGTTAATTGTAGGTTCAGCAAAAGTTACAAAGTTGGCTTAAATCTATGAATAAAACTCCATTCCCCGATCACCACAGGCCAAGCTTTCACATAAACACACAGTGTGAGGATGCCTTTAGCAGGCAAACCTGGTGGAAGAACATCTGACTGTCCCATCAGGTTACATTACAAGGTGTTTACAAGTAGAATAATACCAACCTATATATAGGGCTTCCACAAATAATCTCTGCTACAAATTCTGGGCTTTATAGACCTCAAAGCTCCCGCTAATATTTGCTAAGCCAGCGTCTGAGGCTGCTCATTATCCACAGAATTTGAGGCATGTTTCTGCTGGTTTTATACAATTTATTTTTAATATTTTATGATCCCACCCAAAAGTATCTCCACCTTAGTCCGAAAATGTGGATTTAAAAATATTCCCTACACAAACTGAATTTAGGTCCCCATTAACTATTAGTGTGCTGTGTGCAAAATATTTAGTTATAGTGACTATAGTAATCTACATTTACATTCACACAGTTAGCAGCTTAACTGGTAAATAAATGTTTAACGTATTTTTCCGTATTTTTCAGCCTGTTTAATTGCATCAGTGGGGTCCTGGTTCAAAAGATCACAAAGTGCTCTGCTTAGGAGGCAGGCGCACGCAGCTCCAGCCCTAGCGAGCACACACGGAGGATGAGGGATGCAATAGACAGTCATAGGCTTTCTACTACATCCATACTCCACAGTCTGTCCAAGCCGAAGCAGGAGCTTCTGCTCTCATGAAGTGAGCACTTCTCAGATATCTTTTGAGTGATCGTGGGGGTCTCTTGATTAGGATCCTCACAGCTCTGCATGCAATTACAATAGCTGAAAAATATTGAAGGAAAAATAAAAAAGGTTTGCCAAGAAGTGTTTATCTTTGGAGTCCATGACTTTCCATTGCATCGCTACTCCTTCATATGTGCTCTCTCAGGCTGGAGTTGTACACGCCCGTCTCCTGTGCGGAGCACTTCACAGTTATCTTTTAAGTTGGATTCCCCCCCTCACCCAAATGAAATTAAAATGGGTGGAAAAAAAATAGTTACTGGATTTTGCCACGGAAACTAGTTGTATAGCTGTATCAATCCAGTGCAATAATAAAATTCATACCGATTGTTGTAGTAATCCAATGTGACAATTCCTTGGACTAATCGTTCCACTAATCATGTAACATTGCCCCTTTGGGTTGGAATGACTTCACAAAAAAAATGTTGGCAAAATGCTCATAAATTGCCCTCTCATCTTTTAAACCTTCCCCTTGACTTCTTTCATAAGGTATAGTGCGTCTTCAGAGCAGATGACACCAGATGAACAGTCAGGTCACTTCTTTTAGTCACTTGGTGTCTTTGGAAATATGAAGTGGTAAAGAGACCCTCAAACGCGCATGCTAATCCAGTTGTATGCTTAGTTAAATTTTATATTTTTGCAAAATTTTAATGCAGTCAATAATTCTATGAGCAGAAAGAAATTTGTAATATGATCATTGTGATGATACAGCGCCTCCCGAAGAAGCAGAATGAAACGCGCGTCGGGGCAGAGGGACATCACAGCATTCACCGGGATTACAGGTAAATATTATCTTTCTCTGCTACTCCTGCAGCAGATCATCTCAGCAAACCATGGCACTGCACTTGTGTTTGTGAGTAGCAGAGATTCAGCCATAGCTTTACTAATAGGCTGATGCACAAAACGTTCCACCCAGGCACGCTTATATAGCAGCCATTTCACATATACTTTCTACTTTATTTTCCTCAGGGATATTACATTGATATTGTATTTGCACCTTACACAATCAACTCTATTTTGCCTGTTATTTGATTTATGTGTTGGTATTACTTGTAGGTATAGTGTTAGATCAATTGTACTGTATATTATCACTAAGGGATGCTTTGTTAGCGGCCCTTTGCTACATTCCCAGTATAGTTTAGTCTGCCTATTTACCATTAACCTCGTCCCTTGCAAGTGTTTACAGCCAATTTTGATTGGCAGAATATAATAATTGTGCGTTTGTTTCCCGTGATATGTTGTGAATAGAGTCCCTCTTTATCCAGCACCTTTCTTTGCCATTTACCTTTTAAATACATTTTTAACATTATCAATAAAATATTATTTTACTTGAATTTAATGTACTTCCTTCTTTACCTGGATAATTTTACTGTGGTAAATTTGGTGATGGTTTCTCGTTCTATTGGCATCACATCATCGGTTTACACAGGAATGTGCTTCTTATAATATCGATTTTTAAGCCCGCTTAAATATTATTGCATCCATTAACGCGTTTAATGCTAGTTCAATTAGTGATTGCCAGCCTTCTTAGGCTGCGTTCCCATGATGAGAATTTGGCCAGGGTCACATTAGCTTATGACAAGAGTATTGGATATGATACGCCAATGACATTTGGCTTAAACTCTCCTGCGAGCCGGAGCCGAGTGTCAGTGCTGCTGTGCTTCGATGGTCTCACATAAGGAGAACGCTGCACAGCTGTGGAGGAGACATAGAAAGTAATTTCTCCATCGCCTCCAATGCCGACATCCACGGTAATCGAATCGGCATCAGAAAATAATCGAAGATCTGTGTTGCACCATAGTATAACACTGGGCTGAGTGCTATGTGATATTTTATCGTATAGAACTCGGCCGTGTTATACGCTTGTGTGACTCTGGCCTTTGCAGCATTTCTGCACCTTTATTAGCTAAATTAGATGACTTGCATTTTTTTTCACAAGCATTTTTAGTATGTCATGTTTTAAAGAGGGTTTTTCACCAAATTTTTTCATTTTAAACTGGACACACTATATATAATTGGCAAAACTTTTTTTTTTTTTTTTTAATTTACTCTCTCCATCTCGGAGATATTAGCACTCAAAGTATTTGGCACCTAGAGAGTTAACTTTTTTAAAAGTCCAGGTGGGTGTTATCAAACAGCTTTAAGCGGGGTGTGTACTTCTTCCTATGTACTGCTGACCAATCATAAGCAGGCTGTAATGCTCAAAATGAAAGTAGTACACACCCCACAATAACTTAGAGCAGATTTCTCAGTGTGTGAGATGTAGTGATACAGCCCTGATCTCCTGGATGATTAGAAAGCACAGATAACTAACACCTTTCAGGTAGGGGCAGGGGAGAGAGGAGCAGCACAGCGGAGTTTAACTGTGTCAGCATTCCTCCTTTTACAGCCCCTCCCCCCAAACTGCCTGTCCAGAGATGTGTCAGTGATCACACTTATGTTTGTTGTGCTTAACTTGTATTTGTTTTGCAGTGAGATCAGAGCAGGGAGTCATTATATATCTCACAATATAGTAGTCCAGAAAAGAGATATAATGACATTGCCGATCTCACTGCAAAGTGATTACAAGTTGCTTGAGCATATCACACATAAGTGTGATACTCAGTAATCAGGAGAGCCAATAGAAGAGTTTGTAATGTGACACAGCTAAACTCGTCTGCACTGCCTCTCCCCCAAACTGACTCCTGCAGGAGGCTAGACCAGGAGATCAGAGCTGTATTATTACATTTCACACACTGAGAAATCTGTTCTAAGCTATTGTGGCAGTGTATTATTTTCTTTGAGTGTTGCTGCCAGCTTATGATTGGTTAGCATTATACAGGGAGAAATACACTCCCCCAGTGAAAACAGTCTGATAAAAAAAAGTTATATTCATGTGGGGGTTAATTTATTAAGTACCCAATACTATGATGGCTAAAGCCTCTGCTATTGCAAGGTAAAATAAAAAAAAATGTTTTATTCCACTTTACAGCCACTCGTTCACAATGATCGCTACTGATGTGCTGCAGAGCAATCAAAGTGCTGGGGAATGATTACAACTACTGCTCACAGTATAGTAAAAGGTGACTGTCACAGCGAGCAGGTCCTGAAAGGAAATAAGGTAATGTCCTCACGATAGCCATGCCTTCAAGAAGTCGACCAAGCAACATTTTAACGCTATTTAGCTGCAGACTATCCCGATATTTGCAGGTAATAGTGTTTTTTGCACATAACAGATTCCCTTTACAGGGAACCTTTCATTAGATTCATAAACCACAGATTACATGAATCAGAGCCTGGCTGTGTGATTGCAGCCAGGTATGTCATGCTCTGAAACAATTTGGCATTTCAGAGGAAACATGATTTGAAAAGTCAGTCAGGGACTAAAACCAGAAATGAGACTAGTCTGGCATGGCCTCTGGGAAGCATCTAATCGCACTGCTCCAGTAGATTAATAGGTCTCTCCATATGTGGACACGAGAGAGACCTGTCAATCAATGGAAGTCGGGTGGGGAGACTAAAGGGCGTCACCAGACTAGTCAGGTCCCTCCCTATGATCCCCAGCTGGTTTCTCAAACTACGCTTTCTCTGAAACATTGCATAGGTTGGTGTAATTGTGCAGCCAGACTTCAATGTATGTCGCCCGTGGTTCGGGCAGCCTAAATCTAATGACAGGTTCCCTCTAAAATGTACCACCGTGACTCATGCTGGATAATTTGCTGCTTTTTTTAATTTGATAAATCACCTTCCTAATTTGCCAGCTTAGTCTTACATTTGGATGGTCAGATAATTTGCCGAAGTTATTATACAGATGACTGGCCGCATTATGGTTCTTCATATTATGTTAATGTGCTGCTTATTTCTACGGTTGGGAGTATCACCTAGGCTTCCCATTTTTAAGGCTTAGTATAAGTTTTACAACTCTCGTCATTCAGGGGATTACTGTGATAATTCATCTGAATGATATAAAATATAGTGATAAGTCTGAGCCATCTCATGATGACGAGTGGTGACAACAATCTGCTACTGATTGTACCACTGAATGTGGAAGGGTCCCTTCAGGTCCTGTCCAACTCTAACATTCTATGATTCTATGAGCTCCAGAACGTTCCACATCTACAGCACCTGAACCTTCGTAGAGGGCACTCATTAACTTCTAGATGTGACAATTTAATAAGACACTTTACTACTGACTCTGAATCAAAGTGTATCCAAAGCCGAGGAAGCTAAGAAACACCAAGCGATACAAAATAAACAAATAGCTCCGATTTGCGGTCAGAACTTTGTAACAGAAATCCTGGCAAGTATCTGATTGTGGCATGCTGAAATTAGAAATGAGAGTGGTTAATTCAGCACGGCTCATCCCTGGGAACATTTGGGTTAAACTGGCTTCTTCCTTGTGCTTCCCTTTGAAAATGCTCCTAACCACAGTTAGGAATATATATTCCCCTTGGAGGATTTGGGGAGAAAAAAAAAATAAAATAAACTTTGTTGTTTCCGGACCCAAACTCCCATTCTGGTTAAATCCGCAAACTGAGTCCTCATTTCTGGTTGAGAGGAGAGACAGGATTCTCAGATGGTGAGTTCTTTGATAAATTAACCCTTCGGCAGCTGTGTCAAGAAATCAGTCATTTCTAGTACTTTGGGAACATGTTTGGTATATGTAACTAAAGCCGTAGTAATGAGGATACAACCTATATAGCAATGTATAAGATGGTGCATGAATGGCGAAATGTTATGAATGATAGTATAATTATGATATAGTATTTAAAATAGCATAGTAATATGAGTGATGAAATTGTAGTGTGACTGATAGCATAATGGAAAAAAAGAAAGGAATCACCCTACACCAATAGCACAAGTATGCTGAGGTTTCCGACACTGCCTGATGTCTAATTATGGCTAATGGCTGTAATTTTTCCATTAGAAGCTAGTTTTATGGACATATTGCATCAATATATTGCACATGTACAATAAATCTTTTCCTTAAGTCATTGTCACAAATGTTATTTTTTTTATTATTAGAACAATTTCTATGAATTAGAAAAAAAAAGGCCAAGCTTAGCGCAGTATTAGGGCGCCTGCAGATGAGCGTATGAGAAATTCATCCAGAAAACATGGACAATTAATTTCTAATTTTCATCAGATTTTTATCCATGTGCCATCCGTGTATCCGTTTTTTTACGTCCGGGTGACATCTGTGTGCGATCTGCTGTCAAATACCTACATTAAAACGTACATGAACATTTCCTTTTTCCTAGGTTTATAATAGAAATCTGTAATCATCGGCTGTCACGCTGATGGTCTGTGCGGGATCCGATTTTTTTGCTCGCACCCTTAGACTGAAATGTTCGAGTTTTATCCGAGACTTGCACGAAAGTAGTGCGTGCTGCGATTTTATTCTCACAGACACTCCGACCAAGTGAAAAAAAAATCATTCATCTGATAATATGGTCAGTGTGCTGTGCGATTAAATCTCAGCTAGCACGCGCCCAATTTATCATACGCCCCATTTATACGCTCGTCTGCATGAGCCCTTAAACAGGAGCTAGTGACAGTAGTGTCGCACATACAAATGTGGGTTCTGTTATCACTGTTCCTTATAATGAGACACACATAACACAGCACAAACTGTATGTGAGATGGGGAAAGGACATTACCCCTACCTAGATAAACTTCATTCTAAAATAGAAAATTGGTGCAGCCCTGGTATAGTAGTAATTTTCATCTCAAATTCATCTGAATGGAAGAGATTTTTTCACTAGTGAAATTTCTGCAATGAATGTTTTGGGGCATGAAAATAGGTTACATAATATTTCATTTTATTTTAATAGCCCATAAATACAAGTTTATATTCCAAAATGAACCTAATGTTAACTTATGCCTCTTCCTAAAATTAGAAGCTAGCATTGTCTACATCACCTGTACTAGTGCTAACCTGCAGATCCTATTCACCTGCCATCTATGCAACTTATCCTGACACGTAAAACATCGCGACACAAGGTAAAGCGCATCCAAAAGAAGAAAATATTTAGAATTGAGAGTCCTCAGTGGTTGATACCTTTTAATGGCTAACTGAAAAGATGGTAACAAATTGCAAGCTTTCGAGACTACTCAGGTCTCTTCATCAGGCATAGTATCAAAAGAAATGAAAATTCAAGCAGTGAAGACTGTTAGATTGTTACATGCTGGTTATAACAGCGGTGAGTGCCAGGGAGAAGTAGTTACCTCTAACATAGGTGATGCCATGCCCCTTCTTCAGCACCAAGTGTCGCAGCTCCTGGAGCTCTGGCTGTCTGCAGCTCTTGTGGTCCTGACTTGGAGAGGAGCTACTGATCCACCCACTGCCCCAAGGCTTATTGGGCTGCACCTCTCCTGCCCATTTGTGTTTATTAAATGCCCCTCCCCCATGAAACCAGTAAAGGGGTAGGGTGTGTGTCTAGTTAGTACAAGGTTATTAACCAACTTAGATCCAGGCTCTATATACTGTATGTACTGTATATGTGAACGCTATAAACTTACCAGGGGCTGTCTGCTATCTGTGTAATGCGGGCATTACTGGTGGCACTGCAAGAATGCGAGCTGACCTAACTCATCAGCTCTTATAGTATATTCAGCGTATCAATGCAATATATACTTCTAACTGCTCACATTACCCTAGTTTATTCCATGCAGTATGTAGTGATATGTATGCATGCAGACCACAGCAAGGGACTCCGAGTATGAACATAGCAGGGTAGATTGGGGGCAAGCATGCCAGTCATGTGGTGTTGATGCCTACTTATTGAGGAATATGACCAAAAGCTTTAATAGATTGGACAGAAGTGTAATAGATGGGGGAAGGTTATACATGAGGTTTGAAAGTAACTTCTTTCTACAGAGGCGAATCTAGGTTTTTCCTGCACCCGGGGCAAAAATTCAGTTTGGTGCCCCCTCCTATTCACAGCTTAAGTTGTTTGAGTACTGGTGGTGTAATATGCAATTTGCATACTTCCAGTCACTTGTCTACTAGCTGTTCTTCTCTCAATGTTCCGTGAAAAACTTCAGCCCCTGCTTCACTGCGAGAAGCAGGAAGAGAAATTAGTTGGCACGTGACCGTAAGTATGAAAATCGCATATGAGTAATTACATGATGACCCCTGAAGTCATCAATCAGAGCCGAATCCTGACAGTCAATGTATTCTACACTGTTAGGATTTGTCATGCAACAGTGCTTAATTTTATAATTAACGCTCTTGACATAATTATAAATATAGTAATCCTTGGCTTACTTTTCTGAAAAGTTATAGATTGCTATATGTGTGCAGAGTCAGAACCAATAACAGTATAGGAATACATCCTCAGAACCAACAAACCACCATCAGAACACAAATACAGATCTGAACCACCATCAGTACATGAATGCAGCACCAGGACCACCACCAGTACATGAATACATCGCAAAGCTTAGTACAACCATCAATTGCAATGTCAGGATAGTCCCATATAGAATTGTATTGCACACCTTTCAGTATGTTCTTAACAATGGAAGGAGATACTGGGATTTACATCCAGGTACCTTATAGGTGACATCTTCTCTGATTGAAGTTGGAGTCGTTCTCTTTCTTTTCATCTTCATCTTGTCCAGACACCACGATGACTTTTCACATCCACAGCTCGTCTCAGGAGACGTCCATCTTCTCCAGTCTTCTGTAGCACACCTCGACATGGTGCCCTTAAAAATAGCAGCGTCATTACAATGCCCCTAAATAAAAATATCTGCCCTATGTTGTGCCCCATGTATAATTGCCCTTCACTGTGCTCTTTGCACATAATATGACCTCCACACTGTTATTATTATGGTACATGGCCTCCATAGTGTCCTCTCCTAAAGAATATTGCTTCCAATCTCCTTTTATGAACTGTTAGGCTAAGTTCACACGTTGCGGAATTGC
>VIAB01026984.1:0-38020 GCA_009801035.1 Oophaga pumilio
CTCTGTTTTAAGGGAATAAAAATTCAAAGTTTAAAAATTGCACAGTTATCAAAATTTTCGCCATATTTGCGTTATTTTCAAAAATAAACGCGTTATATCGAATACATTTTACCACTAACGTGAAGTACATTATGTCACGAGAAAACAATTTCAGAATCCTGAAGATCCGTTGAAGCGTTCCAGAGTTATAGCCTCATAAAGAGACAGTGGTCAGAATTGTAAAAATTGGCCCGGTCATTAACGTGCAAACCACCCTTGGGGGTTAAGGGGTTAATCAAGCAGGAAATCATATTCTAAAGCTAGCGTTACATTGCTAATCATCTGCTATTGCAAGTTCAGAAACAAGTGCATCATTTTAAAAAGTGTTTGCATTTCTTTCTGAAACAGTGCCACTCCTGTCCATAGGTTACTTCTGGTATTGTAACTCAGATCCATTCACTTGAATCTTCAAAACTTAGACACCTACTTTAACTTTACAGCTATCAGCAGGGTGTTTGTTCAGATGTCGTGAGGTTTATCTTATTTGTCTCTAACATCTCATAAAAAGGCAAAAGCTTCCTGCTCATGTGCTCCACAGGATAATAATATAGGAACATGTCCTCAGAGACCGATGCAAGAGGCCGCATAGATTGTTGATTTTCATATTCTTGTTCATGGCTGTGGGATATGTGAATAGGATGTGTTTGTATACATCCTGTTCACATGGATGAGGCATATGTAGCTGAACAATACCGATCTCTGCAAATAATGTCCCTGAGATCAGTATGTCAAGGCTCAATTTTATTACATTATTAGCACTCCATTTATTTAAAATCAAAATACCCAATTTTATTAGGTCCTCATCAGCTGTTCTGAGTCTCTCCTCAGTCTCAGCCACTGTCCGCAGTTTCTCTACATCACATCCAGAATGCCTTCTCGTGGGGCAGGGGAAGGAGCAGGGATCGCGTTCCTCCCTCTTTCACATGTGATTGCTGCGCCGGTGCTTGTCATGGATCCACAGAAGTCCTGTGTTGGAGCAGGAGAGAGCATGAAGACCACGCTCATCACTTCTTCATCCATGATCCTTGCTCCAATTCAGGACACGGGGATCACACATGTGTGTTGTGAATTGGTTTGGGATGAGTTCTGAGCGGAGGCTCCCTCTGGTGGTTACAAGCGATACTAATGAGGACTGGAAATCAGGTGCAACTGATTGGTCCTATATAAGGGAGTCATTTCCCCATCAGGGTTGCCGGTGATCAATTGTTCTGGTCTGAATCCTTCTTTCCAGTTTCCCTTGTAGCCTGCTGTGTCGTGTCTGCATATCCTGCTTTCAGATAAGACATTTTCTTATTTTGTGTTTTTGCTATATTTTTGTATTTTGTCCTGCTTTTCTGTGGGGGCCTTCTGGTCCCTTCTGGGGGCTTTTGCCCTCTCAGTTTTGTACAGCCACTCATTTACTTCTTTTGCTTTTTCCAGTTTTTTTCTGTGGCTGCTGTTTTTCCTTTTGCTGCATCAGAGAGCCAGTTTAGGTGGCAGAGGTCGTGTGATCTCAGGTGGTTTTTGAAATTGGTATGTTGGTGTGTTTTCAGGGTTTTTGGAGATTGCAGTAAGTACCCTTCCTATCCTTTTCTATTTAGATAGTTTGGGCCCCAGCGTTTGCTCATACTATTTTCTCACTGTGTTTGTATTTCCTCTTGTCTAACCGCCATTACATGTTTGGGGGCTTCCTTTTGACTTTGGGGTTCTGCTCCGGGGCAGATAGCTTTCCTATTTCTATCTGTAGGTTTAGGTAGTTTCTCAGGCTGTGACGAGGCGTCTAGGACCATCGTAGGAACGCTCCACGGCTGCCTCTAGTTGCGGTGGTTAGTCAGAGTACTGCAATCTCATAGTTTCCAACTTCTCTGGTGTATTGCCTTTTTTTCCTGCACTCCTCAGTTACCGTAACATAACACATGTGCATCCAACTTCTGCTCTGTTGATAGCACAGGAAACAGCTCTGGCATTGTACATCCACAATTCTAGAATTTGAAGTCAGTCCATATAATAACATCGACAGTGAGGTTACATTTACTGCTCTACACAGTTTTAGACTGGAAACCCCATAGGTGGCGGACGCACTGAAAATAAGATGTTGATGTCGGCTTTCTAATGTCCGCTGGCATCAAGCCCAGGGATAATAGAGAGGTTTCTATCAGACACCCCCATTACTAACCCAGTAATCAAAAGTAAAAACACAGAAAAAATAGTTTAGTTTTAAAAACATGAAGTTCCGACGTAATCCAGCAAATCTGAAGTAGTCGAAAAATCAGAACATGAAAGACATAAAAAAATCAGTTAATGAAATAAAAACAAAAATTTATTATTAAAAAAAAATCCCTGCAGCTGTGATGTAATCCATTGGGGTTCCCACGACATCTAGCAATTCTGTAAAGCAACTTATGGAGCGTCGTTCTGAGAATGACGCTTCATAGGTCACTCACACTCTATGACATCAGTAACGTCATCGTGCGTGAGAAATAACCGGAGTGACCTATGGTTGCAGTACTGAATCCGGGCTGCCGACTCCCGCGAGACCCAGCGGCTTTGAACTGCGTTGACATCTGTAACTACACCAGTCATCAGAGTCGCCGGGAATCAATATAAGATTTTGGTGTGTGGAGCATCCGATCTTTGCTGCTTGCACCAATAATTATTTTTGCAGGCAGTTATTGTGGTTTATGGACTTAATGTGTATGGCCAATAGCAGAACTCAATGGACATGCAAAGAAGGTTGGCTATAGTGAATTTATCAGACTTTTTTTTTAACCTGGGATAAGTATAACTGGTGGTGGTGGTGTCTATTGATAGCGGACTGATGACATGATGAATGATGCCACCCCATAAACCAGCAGTCTGCATTACTTTGACGTCTATGACCAGTGTGTGTCCGTAAGGGTGGCGGCCCCCTCTTCCAATCCTGTATTTCCTATGTCTGACTGTGTACTCTTTACTAATGTTCTGTAATGCCTTCTGTATCATAGGTCTGCTGCATGTAACCCTGGAATATAGTCGGACAAAATGTCCATTTAAGTGGAACATTATCTCCAACAAACTCATCACTAGAAACAATTTTTCAGGAAAGCTCAGAACATAAACAAAGAGTGGAAGGGAGAGGACATGGAGAGTGACGAGAGTACGGCTTCCTGTCTGCTAGCCATACAATGCTCCGAATAATCTGTATGCCACTGGAAAGTGGCCAGCTGGAGAAAACACTCTACAACCCGTGCTTCATTAGGTCACAGTCAACGAAACCTGGCAACTAATATTAACATGATGGGGGTGACTTTATGACAGGTAGATAGATGGCTGATATGTCACGGATTTGGCTGTAAATTTGCTTTGGTACTGTTGGACATCTGATTTAAGTAAGCATGTGTCTTTGATGTGCTGCACTAAGCTTCCTTGGAGGACATTTGCGTTTGCAGTTCAAAATTATGCCCTTTTCTTGGTGCTTCTTCACAAGCACTTAAAGGGAAGCTGTCAGCAGGATTGTGCTGAGTCACCTACTGGCAGTGACAGGTCGGCGCCGTTATACTGATTAAAATGACACCTGGTGATGAAATCCGTCTTGTGGTTTAATCTTTATTTTCAGTCAATGAGATTCTCGAGCTACGGGGCGGCCTGGAGGAGAGGTCTTTATGTGGCCGCGTCTGCGCTGCAGCATGATCGCATCTGTAATATGCATTAAATTATTTCATTTAGTGATATACATTCTTAAAAAAAATTCTGTCTCAAAATGGCGTTGGCAGCTCCTGTGCAGTAGCATCTATCAGATCAGCGATAGATGCTACTGTGCAAGCGCGGCTGGCGCCATTTTGAGACAGAATTTTTTTCTTTAGAATAAATGTATATCACTAAATAAAATAATTTAATGCATATTACAGATGCGATCATGCTGCAGCGCAGACGCCGCCGCCTGTCTGCTGAATGTGATTTTTTTTCCAATACATATTATATTCAGTATGTAAAATAGGGGGCAGGTCAATGAGGGATCAGTGATCTGTCATAAGCCATCAGTATGAATAGCTAACCAAAGCACCATAAAAAGGCCCCGCCCGAAGCACGAGAATATCATTAACTGAAAACTGAAAATAAATATTAAACAACAACCACAAGATGGACTTCATCACCCGGGTATCATTTTAATCAGTATAACGGCGCTGACCTGACACTGTAGGTTACTGAGCACAATCCTGCTGACAGGTTCCCTTTCAACCCCTTCCGGACGTGGTCGGTAATAATACATCCATGCTCCCTGGTACTTATTGACACGGGATGGATTATTACATCCACACGATCATGCTCTCACACAGGCTTTGCACGCGCAATCGCCGCCTGTTGTCAGCTGTTTCCGACAGCTGACACCCGGCACTAAGTTCTAGGAGCTGTCCCGCTCAACTCCCGGCACTTTAACCCACTAAATGCTGCAATCGAACTCGATGACAGCCCCTCTGCCCTTGGATCGGAGACCCTGCAGTGTCATCGTGGGGTCCTGATCGTTGCCGTGGTGACCCCATGTTGTCATGACAACATCCGGGTCACCAGAGCTAGTAAAGTTGCTAGCTCATGCTCAGAGCATGATCAGCAACTTTATCTGTCAGTGCAGAGCTGACAGCTTGAACAGCACAGGGGCGCTGCTGCATCCCCATGCTATGCAAGCGATTAGCATGCAAAAAATGATAGTCCCATAGTAGGAAAAAGTAAAAAAAAAAGTTTTTAAATAATCGTAAAAATATATATAAAAAAAGTAATAATAAAAAAATCTAAAGATATTGTACCCATAAATAAATATTTTGTATGAAAAAAAAAATATATAAACAATAATAGTACATATACTTGATATCCCCGTGTCCGGAACGACCCGACTTATAAAACTGTGCCACTAGTTAACCCCTTTAGTGAACACCATAAAAAAATACAAGGCAAAAACCAATGCTTTATCATCATACCGCCAAACAAAAAGAATAAAATGCAATAAAAAAGGCGGATATAAATAAACATGGTACCGCTGAAAACGTCATCTTGTCCCGCAAAAAACGAGCCACCATACATCTCCATCAGCTGAAAAATAAAGTTATAGCTCTCAAAATAAAGCGATGCAAAAATAATTATTTATTTTTATTGTGTAAAAGCACCAAAACATAAAAAACTATATAAATGGGGTATCGCTGTAATCATACTGACCCGAAGAATAAAACTGCCTTATCAATTTTACCACACATGGAATGACATAAACCCCCGCAAAAAATAATTTTCTGAATTGCTGATTTTTGTTCACTTTGCCTCCCAGAAATCGAAATCGAAAGCGATCAAAAAATATCATGTGTCTGAAAATAGTACCAATAAAAATGTCAACTTGTCCCGCAAAAACAAGTCATCGCATGACTCTGTGGGCAAAAATATGGAAAAATTATAGCTCTCAAAATATGGTGATGCAAAAAACTAGTTTTTGCAATAAAGAGTATCTTTTAGTGTGTGACAGTAGCCAAACATAAAAACTCGACATAAATCTGTAATCACACCGACCTGAAGAATAAAGTTGCCTAATCACTTATACCTCACGGGGAATGGCTTAAAAAATAAGTAAAACCAATTCTTTATTTTTTCATTCTGCCTCCCAAAGATCGCAGTAAGGCATTTACTGTGCACTCTGTGCTGAGCGCTTACACCAGGGTTTCTGTGTAAATCTCTGAAATATGTGATTCAGACGGAACCCTCACAGGAAGATTCACTATAATGAGGCATATGGAGGCACTGTGGACTCCTTCTAACCACAGTTTTGTGCACTTCTGAAAAGAATGAGACACTGAACAGAGGACAGACGGAGTCCAGAGTAACTCTGCTGCCTCATTATAGTGAATGGCTCCCTCGGGGGTTTCATCTGAATCATGTCACTCAGAGATTTAAATGAAAACCCCAAAGTAAGTGGTCAGCCGGATAAATGTGATCCGAAACGTTATGTAACATGTTCCCAATAAAAGCTTCAACTCAATCCACAAAAAAAGCAAGTCCCTACTCAGGTCTGTCATCTGTTAAATGGAAATATAGGAGGCTTCCACATTACTGGTAGTACTAAGGCTCTGGAAAAGCAAAATGGCTCCTCACCCACCAAAAGAAATTCAGCAAATTCTGCGCTCTCAAATTCAAATGCCACCACCCATCTGAGCCCCACAGTGTACCTAAACCACGTATAATGTCACGTTTGGCATTTCTGGAGCGATGAGAGCCCACCTAACTTATGAGTGCATATCTCCAGAAGCACGGTCTGGGCATAACATACTGGTGACTGCAACGTACTGGTCACTACAACGTACTGGTCACTACAACGTAGTGGTCACTGCAACTTCAGTTTGCAATTTTCACTTGGCAACATTCATTGCTGGTTGTTTCTGGAAAATACCCATAGAGTCAAAATTGTGACTTCAACTGTAGATAAATTCCCAAAGAGGTATAATTTCCAAAGTAGGGTCACTTGAGGGGGGATTCTGCTCTTCTAGCAATTAGGGGCTCTGTATATGGAGTCTGCAAACTGTTCTAGGAAAATCTGTGTTCCAGGTGTCAAATAGCCCTCTGCTCCTCGCGAGTCTCTCCATATGGCTAAGTAGTACTGTAAAGACACATATGGGGTATTGCCATGTTCAGTGGAAATTGTGGGACAAATTATGGTGCCATTTTTACCCTCTTCTTGTGTGAAAATGTCAAATCTAGGGCTAAAAAATATTTTGCTGGTAAAAATGTAGTTATTTTTAATTCAGTGCCCAATGGTTTAAAATTCTGTGATGCACCTGTGGTGTCTATATGATCACTGCACCCCTAGATGAATACATTGAGAGGTGTACTTTGTAAAATAGAGTCACATATGGGGGGTTCTGCTGCTCTGGCACCTCATGGGCTCTCCCAGTGGGTCATGGCACCTGCAAAGCATAACAGTAAAATCTGGCGCTCCTTGCCTTTGCACTGTGCCTGAAAAATATTTCACGATTACATGTAGGTTATTAGCGCACTCAGGAAAAAATGGACCTCAGTTTGTTGTAAAAAAAATTCCTATTAGCCCTTAGAAAAATGTAAAACTTGGGGCTAAAACAACATTTTAGAGGTAAAAAATGTCTTCACCGATCAATGGTATAAAATTCTGTGAAGCACATGTGGTGTTAATATGATCACTGCACCCCTAGATGAATTCATTGGGGAGTGTAGTTTGTAAAATGAGTTCACATATAGGGGGTTTCTGTTGTTCTGGCACCTCAGGGGCTCTGCCAATGTGACATGACACCCTGAAACAATTCCAGCAAAATATGAACTCCAATATGGCGCCTCTTCACTTCTGAGCTTTGCACTGTGCCTCAAAAGTAGTATTCCCCCACATATGGGGTATCAGTGAACTCAGGAGAAATTGCACTACAAATTGTATGGTGCAAGTTATCCTGTTACTCTTATGAAAATGCAAAATTTGGGACTAAAATAACATTTTTGTGAGGAAAATGTGATTTTATTATTTTCATGGCTCAACATGATAAATGTTTGTGAAGCACCTGGGGGTTCAAGGTGCTTACCACACATCTAAATACATCCCTTGAGTGGTCTAGTTTACAAAATGTTGTCACTTGTTGGGGGTTTTCACTGTTTAGGCACATAATGAGCTCTCCAAACAGGACTTGACATCCGCTAATGATTCCTGAAAATTTTACATTCAAAAAGTTAAATTACGCTCCTTTCCTTCCAAGCTCTGACGCGCTCCCAAACAGTATTTTTCTCCCTTATATTGGATATTGGCGTATTAAGGAGAAATTGCACAACAAATTGGTGCAATTTCTCCTACTACCCTTATGAAAATGCAAAATTTGGGTCTAAAATAACATTTTTGTGGGGAAAATGTGATTTTATTATTTTCATGGCTCAACGTTATAAACTTCTGTGAAGCATCTGTGGGGTTCAAGGTGCTTACGACACATCTAAATATATTCCTTGAGGGGTCTAGTTTCCAAAATGGGGTCACATCTGGGGCTCTCCAAACGGAGACATGATGTTGTCGCTAATGATTCCAGGAAATTTTACAAGCTCCAAGCTCTGACGCGTTCCCAAACAGTAGTTTTCTCCCTCATATTGGGTATCAGCATACTCAAAAGAAATTACACAACAATTACACAACAAATTTTGAGGTCCATTTTTTCCTGTTACCCTTGTCGAAATAAAAAAATTTGGATCTGAAATACATTCTTTGTGAAAAACAAGTTAAATGTTAATTTTTTTCCATATTCCAAAAATTCTTGTGAAGCACCTGAAGGGTTAATAAACTTCTTAAGTGTGGTTTTGAGGTGTGCAGTTTTTTGAATGGTGTCAGATTTGGGTATTTTTTATCATATAGCCCCATCAAAGTGACTTTAAATGTGATGTAGTCCCTAAAGAAGGTGGTTTTATAAATTTTGTTGGAAAAATGAGAAATTGCTGATCAACTTTTAACCCTTATAATGTCCTAACAAAAAAAAGTGTTGGTTCCAAAATTGTGCTAATGTAAAGTAGACATGTGGGAAATGTTATTTATTAACTATTTTATATGATATGACTCTGATTTAAGGCATGAAAATTCAAAGTTTGAAAATGGCTAAATTTTCACCAAATTTCCATTTTTTTCACAAATAAATGTAAGTCATAACGAAGAAATTTTACCACTAACATAAAGTACAATATCTTCAGACAAGGTAAGACGGTCACAGAGGAGCGCCAGCCAAGCGTAGCTTTGGGTGATGTAATGCAGCTCCAGCCGGGTGCCTCAGTTGAGGAAGGGAGGTGCAGAGTTGGATGACCGGGTTTCATCCAACTCTGCATAAAGTACAATATGTCACGAAAAAAAAAATCTCAGAATCACCAGGATCTGTTGAAGCGTTCCAGAGTTATTACGTCATAAAGAGACAGTGGTCAGAATTGTAAAAATTATCCTAGTCATTAACGTGCAAACCATCGTCAGGGTAAAGGGGTTAAACAGCACATATTGAAACCCCAGTATTCTTTAAAATTGTTGCCCCGGAGAGACCTTGCTGATGCAGTGTGACTACCTTGTGACTTGTTGCTGTGCTTAGTCTTGCTATGTCATATGATCTGTGACATTAAACTGTCTTAGGCCAGGGTCACATTTGCGTGAAACTCGCACGAGTCTTACGCCTCAATACCCGGCACTGCCGCCGGCACTCGAGACCGGAGCTTTCAGCTGCACAGAAATACATGCAGCCGCACACTCCGGTCCCGAGTGCCGGCGGCAGTGCCGGGTATTGAGGTGCGAGACTTGTGCAAATTTCTCGCAAGTGTGACCCTGGCCTTATACAAACTCTTTTTTGTAGCAGTTTCACATTCCCTACACAGATGTTTCTATTGATCATTGATGATTAGTGATCATTGTCACCTGTTTGTTATAAACGGTTACTTGTGCACTTGACTGTAATCCTACAAAATCCATGACTGATGCTGTTTTGAAGGCAAATATTGATTTGACTTAGATTTCTCTTTTGTTCATTCACTTTACATTTTGTTAATACATAAAAATGAACAGTTAACACTTCTATTTTTTAAAACATTTTTACTTGGTATCATTATTTTCACACCTGCCTAAAAATTTTGCCAAATACTATACATATCTAAGAAATGACAGAATAGGATTTTAGATGGCAGCCTGCGTATTGCTTCCCCACCACAGTAGAAGACAGCGTGTATGTAACCTTGTAGAACGTCACGTTTCTGTAAGACCTTGTTCTCGCGGCCTTTATGTAATTTCTTTGTGGCTGTACTGAAAATAATGCAATGTATCTGATGCAATGATATACTGTGGCGAACAGTACACGGTCATCAGTGGGAGGGGAAATCGCAGCACGGAACAGAACATTCCTGAAATATCTTATAGTACAAGAGTATATCACATAATGTCCAGTCCCAGCTAAAAACTGCTTGGATTGGAAATGCTCTGGATTCATGACGCACTTGTTCCCATTAAGATAAAATGCACACATACGACACTAAGTTATAAGTATTTATAGAGTGCATAGCACCAGGGCCGCATCTGCCAAGAGCCAAGGTGAGCATCTCATCTCAGGCGGGGTGGGTGGTCTGTAGTGTCTGTAAGTGACCAGCAAAATTCTGCTGCTCCTCACTCTGACCTTAGACGTTGTGCAGGCAGGCGGCAGCAGCAGTGTGTTCTGTGAGCAGGGGTGGACTGGGATGAGGGGCATGTGCACCTGTGGCTGCTCCCCTACCTGTCGTTTAGGGCCGTAATTGTAGCTGGCCCTGGTTCATGATGGACGCACCTTACCACTCACCATCTTACTAACTGGAATACTGCAACTCTGTAGGAGAGGGATGCGTTGGCTTTACTGAGATGAGATGTGTGAGGTATGTTTCAGGAATTAGCCTATGAGTGCAGAGCTTCCTTTCTGTACAGGGCAGGCAGTAAGCTCAGTCCTGATAGGCTGACCGTATGTCTGACAGGTCTACAGGAGACCCGTGCGGAGCCAGAGTTTAGCCCATGAGGAAGAGAGAAGAGAGTCAGATCATGTACTGGTGATCGACAGATAGTGATCACAGGGCACAGCAGAGGTAAAAAAACTACAAGAGGGGAGTGCACATGAGTTGTTGGGGGGTTGTGCTTCAGAGGGAGAATTCTGTGACTACCGGTAATGTACAGCTAGTCGCGTCCGAGTCAGAGGACGGCGATTTATATGGAATCTTGGTGGGGCATGGCGTACGTCAACTGTATGTATAATTGTATGTATATACTGTATGTTAATATCATGTAAATACTTTATTTGTTATTGTACATAGCCACCATTTTATTTTCATATCTGTATATAGGTAACTTTAAGAAAGACCACTGATGGTTGAAATGTTGTACCTTGTATTTGCATTCACTTGTCGCATTTCATAAAGCATCACTTATTTCAGCGTATCTCATTTGATACCATTTCTGTGCCGAAATAGCTCCTGACTACTCAGCGACTCAGGTCATACTTCTGAGCACAATCCTACCTTTTGGCAGTAGAGCAAACTTATCCATTAATCTAGATTGTGAGATCTCGCAGGTTATCTTGATATCTCGCTGTTCTGACAACAACAAGCGCTATTTGTGCTCTAAAACAACAGTTTCTGAACCGTCCACAAGCTGCAGGTCTGAATACAGAGTAAAAACAGGGTATTGGGCTTCTGCACCAGACACCACAACATCTAATAGTAATACCAGAGACTGACTATCATCAAAACTATTTAGAATTGAGAGTCCTCAGTGGTTGATACCTTTTAATGGCTAACTGAAAAGATGGTAACAAACTGCAAGCTTTCCAGACTACTCAGGTCTCTTCATCAGTCTAGGACTAATACAAAATCTGAAGAATCACATATTTATACACAACACAGCACAGAAAAAATGCAATAGATTTTGTATTAGTCCTAGCCTGATGAAGAGACCTGAGTAGTCTGGAAAGCTTGCAGTTTGTTACCATCTTTTCAGTTAGCCATTAAAAGGTATCAACCACTGAGGACTCTCAATTCTAAATAGTTTTCTATCTACTGGCTAACACGGTACGAAGATACACATCTTTACTGTATCATCAAAACTTTAATTTATGGATTTTCCAGATTTCCATGTACCCCATGCTAGCATTGTGAGTTAGTGTCCAAGTGTGGGACATTGCTAATCTCTGCTACTTTGTGTCCACAGGTGTTTGACTTCAATTTGCACCAGGCTGACATGACGCAGATCTCTTCATTACATAATAACAAGAAGTTGATCCATCTGACATACCCGCTGTGGAAAGGATAGATCAAGCATTCACACCAAACACCCAAGACGAGGGTGATTTACAATAAACACTGTTCTATAGGCTGATTCCCGACAATGTTAATCTTTATTATCCTAATGTTGTAAAGATATATTTCAAAACTTGTGTCTGTGCCTTAAAATAGGATTATTAGTTCTATGAAATTGTATTTGTTATTGTGGTAAAGGTGTCAAAAGAGTTGTCTGGTTAAAATAAGTTATCACTAATCCAACCACAGGGATCCGCACCAATCCAAAAGAATTACCAGTTTGGACAATAACAGGATATCAGGCTGTGCTGCTGTAATAAAGAAACCATGGAACCAAGGGAAAAAAACAGTTGAAAAAGACACTAGTCCAGCGTTGAAACGCATTGTGGAAATAAATAAAAACCATTCAACTCATTTTGGTCCCAAGGATTCTTTATTACAGCAGCACAGCCTGATATTGCGTTATCATCCAAACTGGTCAACTATCCTGGAGGAGATCATCCCCCAGCCATGAGGCAGCAGCAGCTATCTTCAGGTGTTCATAGGAGTTGTGCCTTCACACAACCAATTCAGGTGAACACCCTCCTTTTACTTTCCTTTGTTGCTAAAAGAGTATCACCCAATGATTTTGTGTGCTTTTTGATCCCCCAGAGCTTTTATACAATAAGAAGAAATGGACATTTTCGTTCCTGAAGGGCACTCTTATCCCCATTAGAATGGAGCGTCAATGTGCATGCCCAACGGCCACTTTATTAATAGTGTGGCCATCGGACATGCTGGAAAAAGTGGCCATCAGGTGCAGGAAAAGGCTGAGTGTCGTACTCGGCAACCTCATAAGGAATGAATGGTGCAACTTTTGAGCTTGACACAGCACTGCATCTCTATTTTAACGGGGATAAAAGTGCCCCATTCTCAGGATTCTGTGTCGGTTCCAGTGCTCGAATCTCCACTGATCAGTTGCTTTTCACCTATTTTATATATAGGTGCTAACTTGTGTTCACTGGACAACCCCTATACGTTTATCTTAATTACTAATTATTGACAGTTAAAGGTGTTCTTCAAGAATGCAATATAATGGCCCCAATTGAGCAATTAAAATGGCAACCCATTTCATTCTGTCAGGGTGGGCTGCAAGCTGATGAAACACAGCTCCCGTGATCCATGTCTCAACTGACAAAGGAGCAGTATTATAAGCATACATATCTCCATGAGCTGAGGAGAAGGGCTGTGATATCAGGAGAAATAAATCTTTTCCTCAGCTGACTCAGCATAGAGTATTTTTTCCCCAGTCTTAGACTTCTGTCAGATAGCTGAAAAGATTAATTTCTTCTTTTGTCATAGCCTATCTCCAGCATCTTACCAGCTCCTCTGACATTTGAGAAACAGGTCTCGGGAGCTTTGTTTCTTCAGACTCCAGTCCATCCTGAAACATGATTTGTACTTGCAACCGTTTGAATTACATGAGTCTTAGCAAGTGGCCATAATAATCAAGTCCTATTTTATTTAAAGTATTATTCCTATGCAATAAAGATCTAATCAAGATATAGCAAACACTTGGTGTGAGAAAAACGTGTGTGGGGATATGAGCATTAAGCTACTGCATTGTAGAAACCTTATTGTGACAATGGAACAGTACAAGCTTTTACAAGGTACAGTTAAAAAGGACCTGTCACCAGATCAAAGTGGCCGTTTTTTGCAACGTTTTTATTCCTGCTGCTCTCTTGAGTATACCTTTTTTACTTATTAAATGTGGTTAAAAAAAAAAAGGAGTGCTCAGGAGCATCAGGAATAAAGGAAGTGTAAAAACTGGTTACTTTTGATCTGGTGACAGGTCCTCTTTAAAGGTCACATATAAGAGACAATAGACAATTTTAATAATCTTGTGTAAAAATAATAATAATCTGTAAAAAAAAAAAAACACTGCGTATAAGTTATCTTCTGCTAGTTTCTATTTTATGACTGGAGTTAAATGGCCTGATGTGCCGGGTGTAGAGTGTCTGAACTAGTAATTGTACCATATTGAGAATAGATTGCAAAATCATTCCGTGTTTGATGTGGTTAAAAGTGTGTGTCCAAGTTAAAGAAACCTCAAGCTGAATTATTAGAAAACTGTTTGTTCAATTTCCTAATATATTGTCATTAGCAAAATCACTTCTGCTTAGCCAGGAGCGTTCAGAGCAGCGAGCATGGCAGCCACAAGGAAATCAGATTTTAGTTATTCCCTCGGACCATCATCAAACATAATTTTTTTTTTTGTGGTGAATGATTTTATTTCTGTTCTCAGCCCTATAACTTGAATAGTGACAAGATTCAATACCAGAAACAGATGAGGGAGAAGAGTGGCGCTGTTTTAGGGGGGGAATTCGTGGCTTTGCTGCTTTCAGTTCAGATTACTAGTAAGAGTAAATTTTACACTGGCCGATTGTTGAGAAACAAGCATTTCTGGTGTTAACAGGCTACCAGTCATCCGACAAACCAGCAAAATGCACTGTATCTAGATAAAAATCATCGTTCTTGGCAGCACATTGTCCTGTGATATTGTGCATGCACAGAACGATCGTATTGATGATTGTACTGTGTACATGCCAGTGTAGTTTGCTTGTCTGAAGAGGCTATTACACAACCGCTGATTGGCTTCATGTAGCTGATCGGTGGTCATTTAAAGGTTGGAAGTCGAACAGTGTAAATGCACACTAATAGTATTAAAGGGGTATTTCCGTCTGGAAAATTTATACCATATCCACATGATCGAAGGTCGAATGGTACTTTTGGCTACTCACTGGAGAACAGTGGTTCGGTGACCACTTTTCACTGATTAAGGAACACAGTAGTCTCTATACCATCCAATAGAAAAGTGGCCATGACTTTTCTCATATGGAAGCTAAAGAAACAGTATAGCAAGCAGAACAGCCACCCTGATATTGAACCCTACGACATCTATGGAAAGTACTGGGACCTCTGTTCTTCTGATTAGTGAGGTCCCCATCAGGCATCTATGACCTATCCTGTGAACAATCCCTAAATAAGATGTGAATACCCCCTTTATTAAACTTCAAAAAATATTTTGCTATTATTTTGGCTCATTTAGAGGTGTGTACTCTAGGTACCTTAAAAAATATGTTGGTTTTTTTGTGACTGTATCCGGTGTTTAAGGCTAAAACTCAGGTGGCCATATTTACACACTATTTTATTTTTACCTAATTGAAAACCATTTTTACAAATATTGATGATTTATAGAAAAAAAATAATTACCGTACACTGTGAAATGAGAAGTACAAGTTCAAGATGCCGTTTAGCACCAGCCAGCTTTTGTGAATTTCAACTTTCCTTTCGGTCAGTCTCATCAGCAGCAGACAACCAACTGCTGTCTTATGAGTATGTAACTATTTGGGGTAAAAGGGTTGCACTCGCACCCAGGCCCAGTAGCCTAAGGGTGCTCAAAAAGGCCTTAAGGGCTCATGTGAGAAGAAGGCCATTTACTATTAAAGATCCAGCATAGTTGGGGCCCTGTTGGGGAGCCTTCTGTTACGTCACTAATAGGTACTGTGACAGTGTCACTGGTTTTATATGTGAGGGGAGGTATGTGTCACACAGGATGCTCTCCTGTGTGAACTAAGACCTACTTCATTTATCTGCCAGCATGTTATATGTTAAAAGGGTGTGGCTGAGCAATGTATAAAAGCTCAGTCCTGTTTTTTTTTCTCTGGTGTGGTCTGGAGAGGAAAGTCTCCAGACAGTATAGTGGAAGCTACAGAGCTTTCCACAAGGACTTTAGCAGTGCAGTTTATGCTACCGAGAGCTGGCGGAACCCACTCATCTATGGACTGAGTTATTGTTTATTTTTTTTTTATGTTTTCCCGTTTAACCCAGAGGGGTCATGTTTACTTTTCCTGCGAAACCTGCATGAGTTTATGGCTGATAATAAACCAGCAGAAAGAAAACCCAGATAACGTGTGTCCTGAGTCTGCCTTCAGGAGAGCCGAGCGAGTCGTCTTACCACAGTACATAGTGTTAGTAACCTAATGGCATTGCAGAATTTTACTTGTCAGTATGTCAGTAAAGAGTTAAAAAGAGAGCTGCCTTTAATTCAGCAAAAAATCTATTAGGAACTCTTTAAAAATGAGAAAAATTGGTGCTATACCGTCTATCTGCACCTCTTGTAAAGACGAGCGGATCGCTTTATGCAACTTGGTCCTCCTTCCAGCCCAGGTCAGAGCTGCGTGGATTTCATTACCCTCCAGGATCACGGGCTCGGCTTATTATTAGTTGGTCTGGTGAAACTTCGCCTGTGTTCCACAAGGCCAGTTCCACACATTCGTGAAAACATGGTTTGTGTTTGAATCACAATATCCAACATGACCTGCAGGTCTTCTGATCGGAGCTATAGCTTACGTATTTGTAAGGCAGGTGACTCTGTTCTGGAAATCCGACAGTCAGGTCGAATAATGCAATGCAAGCATGGTCCATGTTTAACGAATGTATGAAATTGGCTTTAGAGAGAGAATTTGTTAGATGTTGCTTCTATGTTTTATCAATGCTTTATAGGCATGTGCACTGCAGCTAGCTCAGGCAGGAGAGCGGTCAGGCTGTGTATTGGGATCATGCACGGTCCAGGTTTCACTTTTTAACTGTAATTGATTCTCTTTAAACTTTAATCAAAATATACGGTACATTACTTTAATGCTCTGTATTATTGTTTTCCAGACAGAACTGTTGACAAATTTATTAACATTTTGGTGCCTTTTCTAATTTTATAAAACAATTTGAAAGCATATTTTATATTATGTCAACACTATTGACTTAAAGCTTTCTCAAATAAATGTTTGCACATGCTCATCTGTTGTTGTGTACAGTGATTCTATGTTCACATGTGTTAGTAGCCACTGTTGTAGGCTTTTCCACATCTGCAGAAAAATGCTCCTCTACATTGTGGTGTTCGTTATAAGCACCTTTAAAGCGGTTGTCCCAAGAACAAAGTCAATTATAATCAATAGGTCTTATAAATGTGCCCCTGCTGTGTACGATGTAATGGCTGTGTCTGACCGTACAGGAACATGGCCTGATCATACCACAGCACCTGGGCAGGGGAAGAAGTAAAAAAGTATCTAGATAGATCAGCATGGGATCACAGATGCTGCTTTCTGTGAGGTAAAACATTTCCCTGCCTGTTTAAAAACATTGTTTTACCTCACAAAAAGAATCAGCTGTAATCCCGTGCTGTCCTGTCTGTATACTCTTTTGCTTTCTCCTCTGCCCAGGAAATGTGTTAAGATTAGACCATGCTCCTGTACAGTCAGACACGGCCATTACACAGTACACAGCATGGGCACATTTATAAGATTATCTCAGCACAGGAACATTTTTTTAACAAATATATTCTGGAAGCCGTACTCAACAGTGCAAGGAGTTTGTATTTTCTCCCTATATTTACGTATATTTCCTCCGTGTACTCTGGTTTCCTTCCACACTCCAAAAACATACTGATAGGGAATTTGCATTGGGAGCTCCAATGGGGGACAGCGATGCTTGATGTCTTTAAAGCGCTGTAGAATTAATGGCACTTGTAGGGATCATGTTCATAAATCCTCACAGGAAAACAAACGTCCTTTCCTCCTACAAAACAGTATAACATAAAATAAACAGTCCCAAAGATGTAAAGGCTCAGGTGTTTACAAAGGTCTCCACACAAGTCTGCGCAGTGTCACAGGTCTTTCCTCTTTCACTTACAGACATAGCCTCTAGCAGAGCAGACCAGTATACCAGAGGTGTTTCCACCTCTACCCCTAGACTCAGACACTGAATGAGGCAGCTGAACTGCCTTAAATAGGCCATTTCAAAGTCTGAAACTGGAGGTATGGGAACAGCCAGCCTCCCAGCTCTATGGCTGTTCCTAAAACCTGGACCCAAAATGAAACTGTTATATGAAGATCCATTTATTTAACAAAAAAAATACAAAGTGAAAAAAGGTCATTGGGTGGGGTTTATCATGAGCAGAATTTTTTAAGTCAGTTTTGCTGGAGGTTGCATTGCTACTATGTTCTCCAAATTTATCTAAGCATTGCACAATATTTGATATAAACGCAGCACATTTTTAAACGTAACTATTCTGTCATGAGATGTTTTTACATCACACCCTTAAAGTACTGTCACACTAAGCGAGATCGCTAACGAGATCGCTACTGCGTCACAGATTTTATGATGCAGTAGCGATCTCGTTAGCGACGCAGCTGTGTGTGACATGTAGCAGCGATGTGGCCCCTGCTGAGATGTCGCTGATCGCTTATGAACGTTCTGAGCCATTTTTTGGTCGTTGGTGTCCCGCTGGTGAGCCTGAATCGCTGAGTGTGACACCCTTTATGAACGACTTTACCAGCGGCGCAGGCGGGACTAGGTTTTCCCAACGACCGCAGAGGTCGTTATACAGATCGCTGATGAGATGTGTTTGGAATCACAGATCGCTGATGAGATGTGTTTGGAAGCTAACTAGCGACCATATAGCGATCGCACTAGTCGTGTCGTTGTCTTGATCGCTAGTGCGATCGCTTAGTGTGACAGTGCCTTTACAGCAGGGAGAATTTGCAACTTTGAATCAGGTTGAAATTCAACAATCTGGCTTAGATCTATTTGCCTAGCTAACGACTCCACTTTCACGCCCACATGTTGTGGTTAAGTAGGCCAAAATAGCAAGAGTCATGCTTCAAAATTTGCTACATTTTTGTGCCATAAAACAGGATATACCCACATTTTTCAATTTGTTGATTTAAAGGGACTCTGTTAGCTCAGAATGACTCTTCAAACCAAGTATAGGCGCTCGGTGCTTCGTGGCGTGGCCAATCATTTATATACACTTTCCCACCTGCTTGGTTTCCATCCATCACCTTTCTCTGGTACTATTTAGCCAGAGCTATCAATAAAAGAAGAGTTGGTGAAGACAGAGGGAAAACAAGCAGGTGGCAAGGTCATCCTTATTCTCATTTACACGTGGAAACACAAGAAGCGATGGAATCAATCCGAAAGAGAGAAGATACAGATCAGACATTAGGAAAACATTTTTGACAGTGAGGGTGATCAATGAGTGGAACAGGCTGCTAGGAGAGGTGGTGAGTTCTCCTTCAGTGGAAGTCTTCAGAGACTGAATAGTCATCTGTCTGACATGGTTTAGTGAATCCTGCATTGAGCAGGGGGTTGGACATGATGACCCTGGAGGTCCCTTACAACTCTATCATTCTATGATTGTTAAAATGTATTTAAATGATTGTCCCCGGCTGTGAAGCACCGAGCGACCCGACTTAATTCAAACAGTCGTTCTATGATGACAAAGTCCCTTTAAGTTTTGTCATGTTTTTTTTTTCAGATTTTTTTCCCCTTCCTCTATCATTCCCTTTGAGAAGCCATATTACCATCTTCAGTTACGGTAATCGGCAAACTTGGCTTTCCTGAGAATGAATGGAAACTACAATTGGGATTACATGAGTAGGACTGGACCAGCTTCATGCCTCATATATTAAGTGACAAAATTTACATTTCCACTGGAGGTAAAATACTGTACTGTAGTCTGGGCGGTTGTGGTGGAAGTTCTCATTCCGGTGTTTATATATCCTGGTTTCCAGTAACTTTCCTTGGTGAAGCAGATCACTTGTGTGGAGGGTTAGGAAGGAATCCAGGGAGGCTTATTGTCTTCCATATGGCAAGCAGATGTGATTACATATCATGAAGTCTGTTTCCATGAGTGTGCCAAGCACATATCTGATAGAAATAATTTTATGTTTCCTATTCCCACAGGACTGAACTGTGGAGTGAAAGTTAGGATACACTGAAATTATAGTAAAATGTTTTTGGTTGTGCTGGTTTCACATTCTGTGCCGTATACATTGCTAAATATAAACTATTACACACTTGTATTTTCTACATGCAGACTCAATTATGACCCATTTCCTATAATATTGAGAAAAAAAATTGTTGATACCTTTTAATAGTTAACTGCAATGATGAATTGTATAATGTGTAAAGATCCCTACAAATGAAATCTATTTGCAGTTTATTTCTGATTATTCTACTTTCCTATAAAGGAGATCATCAGCCGAAGAACATATTTATTAAATTTTTGATATTCCTGATCCAGAGAACAAAACCTCTGGAGGCTTTCACAACCACCATATAGCTAGGGCCACATGACTATATATTCTCTCATCCTAGAGAATCAGACCCATTATACTAATCACACTCTCATCACCGTGTGTTCTGATTCTCTCTGATGAGAAGATGGAGAAAAAAAGTCTCCATCTTCTCCACCATTCCAGTCTGTGAAAACTGGATGTCATCAGAGTGCAGTCCGATGTTTTCCACGAGTTCATTGATTTGCATGGCTGAGTGGGATTTGAAGCTGCGATTTTTTTCCCTCGATCCAGAAGAAAAAAAATCAGACATGTGCATAACCCCATAGCATAACATTGATCCAAGTGTGATCCTATGTTTTGTCAGATTGCAAAATATCGTTGTCTGCATGAGCTCTGTGAATGATTGATGTGATCAATATTGTCAGCTGTAGATGATCTGCAATAGGCTATGTATACAAAAGGGTGGTATATAGTCCATAAATGAGCTGGAATGGCTGGAGAGGCCGCGGGTCACATGTTGCAAACTAAACAGATGGAAGTGGATCTGTTAGGCCGGGGTCACACATGTGGGAAATCTCATGATTCTCGAGCGAGTTTCTTGCATGAACACCCGGCACTGCCGCCGGCACTCGGACCGGAGCATGTGGCTACATGTATTTCTATGCAGCCTCACGCTCCGGTCTGAGTGCCGGCGGTAGTGCTGGGTGTTGATGCGAGAAACTCGCTCGAGAATCATGAGATTTCCCACGTGTGACCCCGGCCTTAAGAGCAGGAACCAACACAGATCTCTAGAACTTGGGGTACTTTTGTTAACCCAACTATTTCAGTAAGTTGTATATATTTTTATTTTAGACACATAGAAAGATATTGTTCCAGTTTGACAAACCCCTTTAAGTTGGTCAGAAACATATATTTTGGCTAGCAGTCTCTTCATCAATCACCATGAACTTATGCCTTTGAGTTTCCAACGATCAAGACAGAAATTAATTTGTTGGCAAGTCTGAAAGATTATATTTCAATTTCCAATAGTCTGGTTTAGGGTATGTGCATACATTGCATTTTTATTGCATTTTTATTGCATTTTTCAGTGCAGTTTTGGCACAAAAATTGAAGGATTTACTAGTACCAGAAAAGTCAATGAGATTCCTGAAGTCCCATGCTCACGTTGCGTATTTTTCCCTTGCAGATTTGCAGCAGATTCCAATCTGCAGCATGTCAGTTCTTGCAGCATTTTGCAACAGATTTCATAGGGAAAAATCTGCAACAAAATCGCATGTAATCCCCATTAAATTGCATACAACAAATGCAGAAAAACTGCTTCTCACAAAATGAGAATGTCATGAGAATATCATCAAAAAGTTAATTTATTTCTGTTCTTCAATACAAAAAGTGAAACTCATATAGAGTCAGTATAGAGTCAGTATAGAGTCAGTACAGACAGAGTGATCTATTTCATGTGTTTATTTCTGTTAATGTTGATGATTATGACTTACAGCCAACGAAAAGCCAAAAGTCATTATCTCAGTAAATTAGAATACTTTATAACACCAGCTTGAAAAATGATTTTAAAATCCAAAATGTTGGCCAAATGTTGCATCCGAAATGCAGTAGCGGGCGATCAAAAGATCGTATCTGCACCAAAATGGTATCATTAAACACGTCAGCTCGGCACGCAAAAAATAAGCCCTCACCCAACCCGAGATCACGAAAAATGGAGATGCTACGGGTCTCGAAAAGCAGCGCCATTTTTTACAATTTTTTTTTAACAAATTTTGAAATTTTTTTTCACTAATTAAATAAAAAAGAACCTAGACATGTTTGGTGTCTATGAACTCGTAATGACCCGGAGAATCATAATGGCAGGTCAGTTTTAGCATTTAGTGAACCTAGTAAAAAAAGCCAAACAAAAAACAAGTGTGGGATTGCACTTTTTTTGCAATTTCATCATACTTGGAATTTTTTTTCCCATTTTCCAGTACATGATATGTTAAAACCACTGTTAGTACAACTTGTCCCGCTGAAAACAAGCCCTCACATGGCCATAGTGACCAAAAAATAAAAAAAATTATGGCTCTGGGAAGAAGGGGAACAAAAAACGAAAACGCAAAAACTGAAATACCTCTGGTCCTTAAGTGGTTAATCTTGACAATATTGGTGTCATAAGCCTAATATCTCACATGAATGGGGGTCCCAAAAGTCCTCCAAAGTTTGCTAAGTATACAGTATATTAATGTTAGATTTTAACATGCCTGATCCAAACATGCATGTTCATGATGGAGCCATTTTTCTATATGGATACAGAGGGGCTGGACCTGATAAAATTTCCTGCATATAACTACTTTTCACTTTGCTACACATGAATGCACTTGCTCCATATACTTTAAATAAACTTGTTTGGGTGGAAAAATAAAACCCTTTCCCTTAATAATAACAAGCTTGGCTGAAAAAGTAGACATAATAACTGCTGAAGTCACATGTGAGAACCTCATGAGTCCTTAACCCTTTATTTTAGTTATGTACTGACATTTGAACCTTAGGTTTTATTTTGTAAGGGAACCCTCAGTCCTCATGTGTAAACCTTGTTAGAGGTCTCATCGAGCACACCTAGGGCTGTCATTTCTGTAGGGTGCTTGTGTTACATACTGTCGGTCAATAATTAGTTATTCCACATTGTGTTTAATAATTGTAATGAAGGGAACTCAGTTTTTTAGACTTTTTGACAAATACTTTTTTATATTTTTCTTTCTGCTTTTGCAGGATAAAATGTAACAACTGTTCAATGGGTCAAATATAAGAAAAATGTATCTTTGTACCATGTTAGCCAGTAATAGAAAAATATTAAAAACTGAAAGCCCTCAATGGTTGATACCCTTCAAACGTTGTGTTAAACTATGCCTGATGAAGAGACTGGAGTAGTCTCAAAAGCTTTTTATTTGGTACCATCTTTTCATTTAGACATTAAAAAGCATCATCCACTCAGGACTCTCAATTTTTAATATTTCTCATGGGGTCAATACTTTTTTCTTTTTTTCTGTCAATATGTGTCTGCTGTAGTGGCTGTCACATCCATCCGCACTTGCAGCATATTAATTCCCTTAGATGTTGGTTTCACATAGTTTTTGCACTGATTTTCCAGATGTTTTTGCAGCAAAACACTGCATCCAGATGTTACTGTTACCCACCTACTGGTTTTACTTCACTCCCCTTAAGGTGACTCGCTGTGTGCTAGTCTGTGCTTGGTTATGGTATACCGGCAAGCACAGTGGACGTCCTCACCAAGGCCTTTTCAAGGCCAGCTCAAGCACCCACATGTGCCTATTTAGAAAACATTGCTCCTAGTTTTCTCTTGTTTGCCAGGACATTGCTTCTCCTTCCACTTAGTGCAGCTCCAGCTAGGTATCTAATTCTCCTCTGCCGCTCTTGCCTTCTATTCTACCAGTGCTATTTTCAAGCTCATTTAGGTGATCTAGGTGTTTTCCATGTCTATCATTCTGCAATCAAGATTACAGATTACCAACTGCTCACTACAGTTCTCTGCATTATTCACACCTCAGTCTCTGCTATCAAGGTAACACAACTACTCTGGCAGGGTACTAGCTTACCAATACATTTGTGAGGCTGAGTCACTTCTCATGGACAAGCCATGGTAGTCAAGGAGTCCAAGAACAAGAGCCAGGAGGGTACATCATAAACAAAGTGCAGAGACAAAGGCATAGTCATGTCACAGTACAGAGTCAGAATTCCAAGGTCAGAATGCATCAAGGCAAAAGAGATAGTCCAAAGGCAAATCCAAGGTACAGCAACAAAAGATAAGAATGTCTGAATTCAAAGCACAGAGAAAACACCACACAGCTAAAAGCTAAAGGGTATGCCACACTAAACGAGATCGCAAACGAGATCGCTAACGAGATCACTAAAACGTCACTATTTTGCGATCTCGTTAGCGACCTCGTTGTGTGTGGCACGTAGCAACGATGTGGCCCCTGCTGTGATGTCGCTGATCGTTCACTAGAGTTCTGGACCGTTTTTTGATCGTTGGCGTCCCGCTGGTGAGCCCGAATCGCTGTGTTTGGCACCTTTTGCGAACGACGAGCGACCTCGTTTGTGACGCATATGACTGTTTTGCGTCACGGAGTGGATCGCAATATCTGTAAGTTCTCTTTTGCGTCACAGAGAGGATCGCAGAAGTTGCAAAGCAGGCTAGCAGGATGCATAGAGCAGGAGCGATGCTGGAAATTCCTATGAATCAGAAGCGCTCAGTACATGCTAATGACATCCTAACGACCGCCAAAGTCGTTAAAGAGATCGCTGACCGCTGATGTGTCGTTTATGAGATCTCCTGTTTGGCAGCTACTAGCGACCTAAAAGAGATCACACCAACGATTGCGTCGTTATCGTGATCGCTAACGAGATCGCTAAGTGTTGGCAGTACCTTAAGACTTGCAACTATCTGGGACTGACAGCTTAGTAAAATAGCTGGGTAATCATTAACAACAGGGAACACCTGAAGTAAGCTCAGCACCTCTAAGTCTCAGATTGGACTGCTGAGCTGTCAATTAAAATATTGACAGCTCAGCTCTAGTGATGAGCGAACATGCTTGGATATGGTGTTATCCGAGCATGCTCGGGTGCTAATCGAGTGTCTTCGGCATGCTCGAAATTTATGTTCAAGTTCCCACATCTGCATGTGTCGCGGCTGTTCGACAGCTGCATCACATGCGGGGATTGCCTAACAAACAGGTAATCTTTGTATGTGTTGCATCTGCAAGACATGCAGGGGCGGGGACTAGAACATATTTTGCGAGCACGCCAAAGACATTCGGTTAGCAGATGAGCATGCTCAGATAGCACCTTATCCGAGTACGCGCACTCAGCATGTTTCTGCACTAGATTGGATGACTGAGTTGTCTATCAAAATACTAAAAGCTCAACATGCCCAAGCACAAGACTGGATGACTGAGCAGTCACTCTCTGCTTTCAAGACACATTTAGCTGTGGAATTATGACAGTACCCCCTCTTCTAGGGACCCCCAAGTTTCCCAGGAAATTTCAGATGTAAGGCCCTGATTATTCAATCGGCCTTCATATGTCGAGCTGGGACTCAGGATCTCTTCTTGTGTCCATTTCCCCTCAAGTGGATGAGGTATTGGAGGGAATTTCGGACCCTACGAAAATCCAAAATCCTCTAAAATCATTCTCCAAGCCACCATTGACCGAAACCAGAGGAGGCGGGGATAAGGGAGACACTGCCGAAGGGACAAACTCCTTTATTAGGGATTTATGGAAAATGTTAGGGATGCAAAGGGATAGAGGAAGCTTTAATCTAAAGGCCACTGGATTGACCACCTCCAGAATCTTATACGGACCAATAAACGTGGGACCCAACTTCGCCAACGTCACTTTAAGTTTAATATTTTTAGGTGGCAATCAAACCTTATCATCAATTTTAAATACAGGACCCACCTAAAGTTTTCTATTGGCCTTCTGTTTTTGGCAAATCTGAGCAGCCCCAATATTCTTTTGCACCTCCTGCCAGACATCTGTCTCTGTGACCTCTACCCCTGGAGGTTCAGATCTAATCCTAGAAAATTCTCCAAAAAGGGGAATGAAAGCCATAATTACAGAAAAACGGTGAGGCTCCAGTAGATTGATTAACCTGACTGTTAAAAGACGAACTCAGCAAAAGGTAAGAATGAGGACCAGTTGTCACTCTATGACCGTCTTCGGTAAGGAAGAAGGGGCCTCAAACTGTCCCTGGAACTGAGACCATAACTATCCCGGCCCTGAGGGCACTCTTAAAGGTAGAGAGCCCTGAGTCTCCGACCTTACTATGCTCCTGTTAATGTCCTAAGCTGTCCCCTTCCACAGGAGGCCTGGGACACATGTGTTAGTGTATAAACATGTAAGACAAACAGGGATAACAAAAAGCAACTTATATACAAAAACATTCACCAAGGGTTGGGAGGAATAAAGAGTAGGATAGGAATGTGCAAACCAAATGGCAATAGGATAAGGGAGAAAGCATACACCCAAAAACGACATACAACAATCTCCAGCAGCAACTACGAATTCCAACTTCCGCATGCCAGGAAGTAAGCTTTCACAAGTAGGGATGAGATGGTCTGGCCAGGTTTTATACAGAGAATGAGCAAGTCAGGAGCATCTGTAAGATGGAGCTGCATGTCTCTAACCAGCATACAGAGAGTTGTTAACATCTTTAGAGCCGAAAGAAACAAAGTCCATTTAATATGAGGCCCAAAACACTGGCTAAATGGAAGACCTGCGATTCACAGTACGTAAAGATCTAACCCAAGATCTCCCAGGAGGACGTGACACGCTCGTGACACCAGTCCTCTTGCTGAGTCGCCACAAAGCATCTTAACATTTGTTCCAAAGATTGATTTGTCCACTCAATCTGATCATTGGATTCAGTGTGATAAGCAAAGGAAAAAGACAAGTCAATCCCCAGTTTACTACAAAAAGTTCTCCAGAATTTAGAGACAAATTGCACTCCCCTATAAGACACAATGTTAAGAGGGACCCTATGTAACCTTACAATATGAGAAATAAACTACCTAGAGAGTATCTCTGCATTAGGTAATCCTGACTAAGGGACAAAATGGGCCTGTTTGCTGAAGTGGTGAACCACAACTCAAACAGCAGTTTTCCCACCAGACAGAGGCAAATGCGTGATGAAATCCATGGACAGATGAATCCAGGGTCTTTCTAGAATTGGCAATGGAGCCAATTTCCAGGTGGGCCAGTTATGACAGACTTTCGCACGTGTGCAGACTTAACAAGCAGATACAAAATCTTTTAAAATTTTTTTATTTGTGCCTGTGTATTTAAGATTGCGTCTGTTACAGGAGTTTCATTGTTCCATCTTGTGTGGTCATCCTGGGGTCACAGCTATGCGGAATGCAATATCTTTATGGATGGCCACCAAAATGTCTAGCAATTGCATTCCGCATAGCTGTGACCCCGGGATGAACACAAAAGATGGAATAATGAAACTCCTGTAACAGATGCAATCTTACATACACAGGCACAAATAATTTGGACCCTGAAGTAGTGGAAGGAGCCAACGACTGGACTTTACGGATCTCCTCTTCCAACTTCAAAGATACCATGGAAACCACTATGACCTAAGGAAGAATTGAGGCTCTGGAGGAGAAACTGAATCGAGTCTGTGAGATAATGCATCAACGTTCACATTCTTAGACCCCAGCCTGAATATGATAGAGAAATTAAACCTAAAGAAAAGCAAGGACCTTCTGGCCTGTCTAAGGGTTAACTGTTTAGCATATTCAATGTAAGCTAAATTTTTATGATCAGTGACCACAGTAACTTGATGAATTGCCACCTTCAAAAACTGTCTCCTTTCCTCAAAGGCCAATTTAACAGCAAGTAACTAATGAATCCAAAACATCCAAATTTCTTTCCACAGACGAGAATTTGTTAGAAAAGAAAAAGCACTTGGACACAGGTTAGTCAGAGTTTTGGACTCCTACGATAAAATGGCCCTGACCTCTGAAGCATCCACCTCCACAAAGAAAGATCCGGTTGGATTAGAACAGGAGCATCATGAAACACTCTTTCAATTTTTTAAGAACCCTAATAACATCCAGCAACCAAACCTTAAGATCCACCACCCTATGTGTAAGTAAGGTAAGATGTTCATCAATCTGAGAAAAACCCTTGATAAATTTTCTGTAAGAGTTGGCAAATCCAATAAAACATTGCAAAGCTTTAAGGTCACGAGGTTGAACCCATTTAATTATTTCCTGCACCTTCCCAGGGTCCATTTTAATCCCTTCCGCTGACAATATAAACCCCTAGAACAAAATTTCCTGAACAGAAAAAAAGCACATTTCTCTAATTTAGCAAATAAAGAGTTTTTCTTCAACCTTTGTAATACTATACGGACATGTTCCTAGTGAGAGTCCAAATCGAGCGAGAAAATTAGAATATCATCCAGGTAAATCACAATAAACCTTCCAATGCAATCAAAGAAAATATCTTTCACAACATTGTGAAAAACAGCAGGTGCATTGGATAACCCAATTGGCATGACAAGATTTTCAAATAAACCCTCAAACGCTAAAAATGGTGTTTTCCACTCATCACCCTTCCAAATGTGTATCAAATTGTAAGCCCCTCTAAGATCAAGTTTAGAAAACCACTTAGCCCCATAAGCTGATTATATAGGTTGGAATGAGTGGAAGTGGGTAAGTATTTTTAAATGTGATTTTGTTTGGTTCTCATAAATGGATGCAAGGACAGAGACCATCTTTCTTTTTTACAAAAAAAAAATCTGGCATCTACTGGCAAGGTGGAAGGACGGATATGACCCTTCTGTAAACTTTCATTAATATATTCTTTAAGGGCCCCAACAAATTATAAAAGGTGATCTTTAGGTAATTTGACATTAGGGCCAAGTTTAGTAGCACAATCATAAGGATGATGGGGAGGTAATATCTCCACCTCTATTTCCCAAAACACATCTCTGAAGTCCTTCAGGTACCACAGCAGATCCTTCAGACTAATAGAGCATATTTGTACAGACTTGTGAGGATTGTGAAGAAGCAGCATTAGAAGCCCCAATACCAACCCAGTAGGTAAATTATCCAAAACAAAACAGGAGATGGATTCAGAGTGAAGTGCTCCCACTTGGAGAGTGAAATCCACTGTTACCCTCGTGACCAAATGCCAGGCTAACAGTGTCTTGTCAATGACAAAAATTTGAATTGGTCTTTCAAAACTAACTGTCCCTAATCCTAACTTTAGAATTAGTCTGTAATCAATAAAGTTGGCAGCAAACCCACAGTCAATGAATGCCAAAGTTGATAACACCTGGTTCTTGAAGGATAACACTGTATTCAGTACTTTATCAGAGGAATAATAAGGTACATAGGAGTCTGGATGTTACTCACACTCAGACATTCTCCTGATGGTTCGCTTGCCTGGGGATGAGTTGGGCAATTCTTGAGAAAATGTCCAATGAGACCACAGTATAGACAGGGTCCAAGATCTTGTCTATGTATTTTCTCCACAACATGAAAACTGGCAACTCTAACCTTCACTGGGTCCACCTCATGAAAATGGACCTACTTTGGGGAAGCCTGATTTTCGCCACGTCTCTTATGGATTCTGTGGTATATTCGTATGACCTGGGTCGTGGTCTCGGCCAGAGAACAAGAAGAGTCATGAAGAACCAGAAAATCCTTACAAGCCTCAGAATGAACTTTGCGGAACTGGCACCTGAGAGCTGCATCATTCCACAGAACTTCAGTGGACCACTGCCGGGACTTAGTGCAGTAGTCCTCAGCAGTGTGGCTCCCCTATGCCAGGTTCATGATCTTTGCCTCAATTCAAATTCAATACAATTCAAAACTCCGGCATTCTGTAGCCAGATGCTGCATCATTTGTGTCAGATTACCCACCTATTCACAGTGTGTTTGAACAGGTTCCATACTTGTGAAAAAGAAAAACGTGTAGTCTAGTCGTAATGTGATGCTGAGACACTTCTAACGGACAAGTCGTGAGTCAGGGTAGTCAAGGAGTCCGAGGTCAAGAGTCAGGATGGTATGTGATAAACAGAGGGAAGAGACAAATGCATAGTCATGTCACAGTCCAGAGTCAGAATTCCAAGGTGAGAATGCTCAATACCAGTTATCCCAAATGCTTGACTGCAGTTGTTGCCTCTAAGGGTGGCCCAACCAGTTATTAGATTTAGGGGGCAATCACTTCTTCACACAGGACCCTGTAGGTTTGGATTTCTTTTCCCTTAATAATAAAGACCTTAATTTTAAACTGCATTCTGTGTTTACTTGTGTTATCTTTGTATAAGATTTAAATTTGTTTGGAGATCTGAAACACTTAAGTGTGACAAACATGCAAAAAAATAGGAAATCAGGAAGGGGCAAGCAGTTTTTCACACAACTCTGTGCCCCCCGTTCTGCCACTGTTCTTTAAAGTATTTAAAGAAATAAACCATTGTACTCACCTTCCCTCCACACCCCTGCTGTGTGGAATCATCTTCTGAAGCCAGCATCTGACTTCAACGTGCAAGCAACGGGAGCACATAATGTCACTGCCATCTGCCCCAGTCACATGCACGCTGATGTCAGCTGATGGCCTCTGATTGGCTGGCAGCTTGTATTGCTGGGCAGGAACCCGACCGGTCTGTGCGCCGCAATACAACTGAACTGGATGTGCTTCTGAGGATGCACATCCAGTTGATGTTTCTGCTGGTGTTGGCGGACCGCTCACCCTCGCTGGCCTCCACCTGCATGGGTGACCACAATCGTTATGCCCCTGGCTTTGTAGTACAGTGTTGTAAAATTCATGTGAGAATCTGTGTCAAAATTCACATGTAAAACATGCAGATTTTCATTGGGATTTCTCATAGGTTTGTTGCCAAAGGTACAGAAGATGTTTTTCTCTAAAATGTGAGCATGTATTCTGCATAGAGAAAAAAGTACAACAACACAAGTTTGTCCAATATATCAGACAGGGCACTTCATATTAATGAAAAACACATTTCCTTAATGAACAAATGTAACAGGAAAAACCAAAAAGAGATCCCATAGATAATAACAATTTTTTATTGGTAGAAATAGGTTAAAATACAGAATAAAACAGCAGAAAAACTGTTACAGGGACACCGAACCATAACATGAAAGATGGCTACCAAACTGTGAAGGTGCCAATGTAAATCTATATAACAAGTTACCTGAAACCACAGAAATGAATAACTATAATGTGTATATGTGCATATCAAAAATGCATAGTAAATACTGTCCCAGAAAGGTATGAGCATAGAAGTCACACTAGTGTAGCTAAAATCATGCACTCTACACTATACGATCAATAAAGTGACCCAAGGATAAATTATGCGTAAAAAATAATAAGCAACAATAAAGGGAAGTGCATGGGTAAAATTACCACTAGAGTATATAAAGACATATATGTGCAAATGCCAACGGCTATTCTGTTGTGCACCCCAAAATTGCTAACACTGAGACAGATGTATACCAAACACCTACCAATGCATAAACCCAAATGGAATGATATATAAGGGTAAATAACCCATTGGCCGCCACAATGATATACTATGTGTGCATGCAGCCGCATATATCCCGTGAAAATCCAAACAACCTATTGCACTCACCATGGAGTATCATAGCCAGGAATATGCTGAAATAAATGATATCATTAAATGTATACTGCAGCAGTGTCCACCGTAATGGTACACTGACGATAGAGGGGGCGAAAGAAGAAGCAGGAGGCGAAACGTACGTCGGGGTGAGGGGACGCTGAACCACTCTGCTGTTACCGGTAACTATCACCACATAGTTCAACATCTACTTACCTTTGTATTTATGCTGTCCGCCACTGTTTAGGTTTAAGTACCTTTTCTATCGTCAGTGTACCATTACGGTGGACACTGCTGCAGTATACATTTAATGATATCATTTATTTCAGCATATTCCCGGCTATGATACTCCATGGTGAGTGCAATAGGTTGTTTGGATTTTCACGGGATATATGCGGCTGCATGCACACATAGTATATCATTGTGGCGGCCAATGGGTTATTTACCCTTATATATCATTCCATTTGGGTTTATGCATTGGTAGGTGTTTGGTATACATCTGTCTCAGTGTTAGCAATTTTGGGGTGCACAATAGAATAGCCGTTGGCATTTGCACATATATGTCTTTATATACTCTAGTGGTAATTTTACCCATGCACTTCCCTTTATTGTTGCTTATTATTTTTTACGCATAATTTATCCTTGGGTCACTTTATTGATCGTATAGTGTAGAGTGCATGATTTTAGCTACACTAGTGTGACTTCTATGCTCATACCTTTCTGGGACAGTATTTACTATGCATTTTTGATATGCACATATACACATTATAGTTATTCATTTCTGTGGTTTCAGGTAACTTGTTATATAGATTTACATTGGCACCTTCACAGTTTGGTAGCCATCTTTCATGTTATGGTTCGGTGTCCCTGTAACAGTTTTTCTGCTGTTTTATTCTGTATTTTAACCTATTTCTACCAATAAAAAATTGTTATTATTTATGGGATCTCTTTTTGGTTTTTCCTGTTACATTTGTTCATTAAGGAAATGTGTTTTTCATAGAGAAAAAAGTAGTTGCAAGGTTGTTTGTGATTTTTTTTCCCCCAGGAAATAAATATTGTTGCATTGAAAACATGACTATCTTGCAATCCTCTACAACTTTTGATTGTCTCATACACTTTAACTAAAGGTCAGAATTTGTCAATTTTGATGAGTTCAGTCAATTGTCTCATGTACTGGAGGCAGTGGGAAATTACTCACAATCCCTATTTTGATACAGGAAAGATGTATATCTTAGTACCGTGTTAGCCAGTAGATAGAAAAATATTTAGAATTGAGAGTCCTCGGTCGTTGATACCTTTTAATGGCTAACTGAAAAGATGGTAACAAATTGCAAGCTTTCGAGACTACTCAGGTCTCTTCATCAGGCAAAGACTAATACAACATCTGAAGAATCACATATTTATACACAACACAGCACAGAAACAATGCAATAGATAAGACAAGTGACGTGAAGCAGAACTGTCATTATGGGAGAGGGATGAACAGTTGTGGCAATAAATATTGGACCGGTTCATAGATAAGGAGTGTGAAAGTTTTATTGCCTTCTGATTGGGGTTTTGTAATGTTTTGTGATCTCACAGGGTCTTGGGAGCAAATTCCTTGATTGATGTAAAAGGCCATAAATCCATGCGATATGTTCATTCCAGCATTGAGAGTGTCAAAGGTCATCATCAGTTTGTATTCAAAAACTCTCCTGTGTCTCTGAGATGTGAAATTACCTTTCAGTACAAGTAATTTCATGTCCATGGTGCTGTGATCGGGGATACAAAAATGTTTGGCCACAGGTAGATCCATTCTCTTTTCTATTATTGTGTGGCGATGAGAATTCATCCTTGTTCTCAGTTTTTGCCCTGTCTCCCCCACATACAGACCCCCAGTTGGACATTTAGTACATATAATTAGGTACACCATATTAGATGTGATGCAGCTGAAAGTACCTGGGATCTTGTAGTCCTGATGGGAGTTGGGGATCTTTATCTTGTCCGTGGTCATTATAAATGGACAGGTTTCCATTATAAATGGACAGTACCTTTCCTTGCAACCAGAAAAAATGTAAAGGGTAATCACTCCAGGTGGGGCCCTCCAAGTCAGGGGCCCGGAGTTACTGACATCTTCTGCCATCCCCAGCAGCTGCGCTGCTGATCTGCATAAATCACTTTTGAGTGGTCATGTGATGACCACTGGAACTAGCAAGTAGAACCGAATTCTGACTTGAGCATATTACACACTATTAGGATCAGACATACTGCAGTGCTTAATTTTATAATTAATACTCCTAACATAAATACAGATGTTGTAATGATATAATACTTTATTAGCATAGGAATGTATCACCTTATCTCACAATTTATGAATTGCTATATGTGTACAGGATCAAAACCAGTAACAGTACATGAATACAGCACCAGAAACCCCATTAGTGCAATAATACATCATCAGAACCATCATCTGTACAGGAATGCATCACCAAAATCATAATTAGTACATGAATACATCAACAAGTTTAGTATAATGATCAATTGCAGTGTCAGGTCACCCTCTTATACAATTATATAGCATGAACATGCCACTCCCTGTATGTCCTTATTAATGGTAATGAGATATTGGGAGTTGTTAACTGTCTTCATCAGACTGCACAATGCAGGAACCACTGTACTGGTGAGACGTAGTCAGCATCACAAATAACCAATTACATCTTGATACTTTATAGGTGATATCTCTGATTGCAGTCATTCTCTTTTCTGTTCCACATTGTCCAGATGCCATGATGACTTTTCACATCCATGGTTCATCCCAGCAGACTGCTCTCTTCTCCTGTCTTCTGCAGCACATCATGACACATTGCCGTTAAAAATAAGTGTCATTATAATGCTCCAAAATAAACATATATCTGCACTATTCTGAATCCCCTTGAATAAATAGTTGCCCCGCTCTGTGCTCTCTGCACAAAACTGTCCCTCTAATTGTATATGGCCTCAACGCTATACTCTCCTAAAAAATATCTCCTCCACACTGTCCCTTCTTATGAAATATAGCTACCACTGTCCACCTTTATTACCTATGACTGCCACATTGACCTCCCTTATTAGCTATAACAGCCCCACTTTCCGCACTGATTAGTGATAACCAGTATTCTGTCTATCTGAAGTGTTCCCCACCATGTTGCCCACTTTCCATACTGGGTCCCTTCACACTGTGTACCTTCTCAATGTCCCCCCACTCTGCCCTCTCTCTATACTTCCCCTCAGTTTACCCAGTCCCACACTTCCCTCCCCATACTGCCTCCTCACACTTTTCAACCCCATACTGACCCCTCACACTTTTATCTCCATATTGTCCCCTTACACTTTTTCCCACCCATACTGTCCCCTTACACTCCATCCCCCAAGCTGTCCCTTCACACTTCCCCATCATATGGTCCCACTCATACTCCATGCTGTCCCCTCACATTCCCCCATACTATCTCACACTATTCCCTCCCATACTGTGCCCCAATACCTCCCCCTCACACTTTTCTACTCTATACTATTCCCTCACTTCCCCCCATACTGTCCCCTCACACTTTTCTTTCCACATATTGTCCCCTCACACCCCTATATTCCTCCAATACCCCTTAGTCATACATCTCTCATTTTTCTCCCTATCCTGTCCTCTCACACTTTTATCTCCCCTTACTCTCGCCTCACACATTTTTCCCCATATTATCCCTTCACACTATTCCTCCCATACTGTCCCCTCACACTTTTCTTCCCCGTACTATCCCCTCACACTCCTCCATACTGTTATCTCACACTTTTCACCGCATACTGTCCCCACACATTTCTCCCTCCATCCTGTCTCCTCACGTTATGCCCATACGGTCCTCTCACATTTTTCCTCTCATGCTGTCACCTCACACTTTTCTCCCCATCCTATCCCCTCACACTTTTATTTCCCCTTACTGTCCCCTCACACATTTTTCCCCATACTGTCCTCTCACACTATTCACCCCATACTGTCCCATCACACTATCTCCCCATACTGTCCCCCACACTTCTCATACTGAGAGCTCACTCTTTTAACCCCATACTGTCCTCTTACTTTCCCCCCATTATATCCCCTCAAAAACTACCTCTCCCCCAATAAACTGCTTAGTTTCCTGCTGTATTGGAGCACTTACCCTATCACATGAGTAACATCAGCAGTGTGATCTGCTGATCTGATCACACTGCTGACATCACCCTGACCTGGAAGATCCCGGAGATCAGAGCTTTATTTTTACTCACATCTGAAAAATGCTTGTTCAATTGAATTCAGGGAGTTGGGTTGGCATGTTCTTTAAGCTGACTGTCAGTTTTACAAGAAGAACGGCAAATTACACTCCTCGGGTGAGAGAATACCAATAACTTGGGAGATATCTTGGACCGCTGCACCAGGTGTCCCAGTAGCACCTCCTGTTGACTGTGACTGGGGCAAATGCCAGAGTGCCCTGTCTCCCAGTTATAACCTTGAGTACTGATAGAAAATTTTTAATTGTGAGCCCTAATGGGGAGAGTGATTATGATGATATCTGTAAAGCGCTTTGAAATATGATGGTCCTATATAGGTAAAATAAGAATTGTAGAAATCCCTACATATAACTGCAGCTTCACCATCGGTAACCTTATAAGCCCTACTGATACTTTAAGACTCGTAAAAAAGTACAGATATATAAGGCAACCGTTTATACATTTGCAATATGAAACACTTTCTAATCATTGATGTAGTTACAAAGTGAAATTCAACCTTTGCTGACTCATTTTTAGAGGTGGGGTCCGAAGACTAAGTCCCTAGACATAAACCTCAAACTGAGCCTGTACTATCTGTTTCGTCATAACTGTATTGAAGGTGGTGTTATGTATTGATGTAGTAGAGATAGAGATTTATATGTCAGTTATCTCTTTACATGTTTTGCGCATTTCAGGTTGCTTCCACAAACTGAGTTTTTTTGGCTGTAAGTCTGTAGGAAAATATGACTTGCACTGCAAACATTTGTCTTTTTCACATTTTTACATTTGGAAAAAATGTAAAGGGTAATCACTCCAGGTGGGGCCCTCCAAGTCAGGGGCCCGGAGTTACTGACATCTTCTGCCATCCCCAGCAGCTGCGCTGCTGATCTGCATAAATCACTTTTGAGTGGTCATGTGATGACCACTGGAACTAGCAAGTAGAACCGAATTCTGACTTGAGCATATTACACACTATTAGGATCAGACATACTGCAGTGCTTAATTTTATAATTAATACTCCTAACATAAATACAGATGTTGTAATGATGTAATACTTTATTAGCATAGGAATGTATCACCTTATCTCACAATTTTTGAATTGCTATTTGTGTACAGGATCAAAACCACTAGCAACACATTGACATTAATCTAGGTAGGATGAATGATAGCTGATAGGACAATGATTCTTGACATAGGAATCTATTAGAATTTATTACACAGAAATACCACTTTAGTTTTTTTTAATACCAATCTAGACCATTTATATTAGATTAATGTCAATAAAAGTCAAGTTTTTATCACAAATCCCTTAAAGTGAACCTGTCAGCAGGGTTTTGCTATGTAAACTACAGGCATTGTCAGGTTGGCGCTGTTATAATGATTAAAATGATACCTGGGGTGATGAAATGTGGTTATTGTGTAATCAGCGTTAGAAATTTTCAGTTAATGAGATGCCCGTGCTTTTGGGCAGGACTGTAGGCAGAGTCTGAGTTTCCTTCTCTAAGCCAGAGAAACCAAGGAGAGACCTGTCCACCGGCCACCCCGAAGCACAAACATGTTCCTCATCATAGAGACTGAGAAAGAGACAGCCTATTTGTGCTTTGGGGTGACCTGTGGGCAGGTCTCTCCTTGGTTTCCCTGGCACAGAGCTGGAAGATAAGACTCTGACTACAGTCCTGCCCTGAAGAACAAGCATGTTCCTCATCATAGAGACAGACTGTGCTTCGGGGCGGCCTGTGGGCAGTCTTTCCTTGGTTTCTCTGGCTTAGAGCAGGAAAGACTCTGACTACAGTCCCGCCCCAGAGCATGGGCTTACTATTAACTGAAAACTACTAGCACTGATTACACAAGAACCACAGGACGGATTTCTTCACCCCAGGTATCATTTAAATCAGCATAACAGCACCAACCTGACAGTGTCTGTAGTTTACTTAGAAAAATCATACTGACAGGGTTGCTTTAACCCCTTTCTGCCATCGGACGTATTATCCCATCCAGGTGACCTGGGCCAATCTGACCATGGACGGGATAGTACGTCTCAGCGATCGGAAAAACAATGTATTATCATCATACCGCCGAACAAAAAGAGGAATAACACGCGATCAAAAAGACGGATATAAATAAACATGGTACCGCTGAAAACGTCATCTTGTCCTGCAAAAAAGAGCTACTATACAGTTATAGCTCGCAGAATAAAGCGATGCAAAAATAATTATTTTTTATATAAAATTGTTTTTATTGTTTAAAAGTGCCAAAACATAAAAAAATGATATAAATGAGGTATCGCTGTAATCGTACTAACTCGAAGAATAAAACTGCTTTATCAATTTTACCACATGTGGAACGGTATAAACGCCCCCCAAAAGAAATTCATGAATTGCTGTTTTTTGTTCATTCTAACCTCTCAAAAATTGTAATAAAAAGCGATCAAAAAACGTCACGTGTCCAAAAATGGTACCAATAAAAACATCAACTCGTCCCGCAAAAAATAACACCTTACATGACTCTGTGTGCCAAAATAAGAAAAAATTATAGCTCTCTAAATGTGATGCAAAAACTATTTTTTGCAATAAAAAGCGTCTTTTAGCGTGTGACAGCTCAAAACCCCCTTTACCACCCCCTTAGTTAGGGAAAAATAATAAAGTTTTAAAAATGTATTTATTTCCATTTCCCCATTAGGGTTAGGGTT
>VIAB01026988.1:0-10002 GCA_009801035.1 Oophaga pumilio
AGTATGCTGGGCCCACAGCTCCCCTATACACCATATGATGATCCTCCTGCTCCCATATACACCATATGATGTTCCCAAAGCTCCCCTATACACCATATGATGATCCCACAGCTCCCCTATACACCATATGATGGGCCCACAGCTCCCTTATACACAGTATGATGTCCACCAGAGTTCCCCTATACATATAATGATGTCCCCATTGCTCCTCCAATACACAGTATAATTGTAAATAGTGTTCTGACACCGTGCGTGCCTGCACCGAAAGCCTCTGTGCTGGGAGAAAATTAACTTTATTCCTCCGGGAAGCTTTTCTCTTCCAGTCATAGGGGCGACGCTGGCACAGTTTCAGTCACCTCTCTGTGTATAGAAATTGGCGGCTGTAACAGCACAATGGCACTGACTGACAGCCGCCTCAGCACCGTCTGCCACCCAGTAACTACCCTACTGGTACCCCTATAAATAATAATGCTTCTTAAGTGCCCACTTAATATTTAACTGAGACCCCTCATGTACAGTAACATGGCTCCAACATCGCTGATGTGAGCAGGGGGTCTTGTGATGACTCGTCCGGCTTCTCCCAATTCATATCATGATTTGGCCATCTGTAGTCTCAGAGTGACTACAGACATTTATCCCGCGCCTTTAATAACTTTATAATAATAAATTATGAAATTATTAAATAGAATTATCATGATCCTGTCAGCGCCAGCGAACTGCCACGGCTGAGCAGGGTGACTCACCCACACTGTGGAAGGGCCCGGGATCAGATGCCGCAGGGGAGGCTCAGGCAGAGGGGACCTGAACAGTGTGGTGAGAGGGGAAACTGAAGATAGCAGTAAGCAAAAGGACCTGCGATCATGTGACCACAGGGGGCGGGGCTTAGCATCCTGCTACTAGAGATGAGTGCAGGACTTTACAGGGACCCTGGATTAGTAAAGAGGGAAACTCATGTCAGACAAACGGGGTTCATACACGGAGAGGACGGTGCAGTACAGAAGGGGCGAGCAGAGAATAGTCACAACATAAGCCAGGAGTCATACACAAGATAGCAACGCAGTACAGGAGGGGCAGGCAGAACTCGTAACGGGAACAGAACCAAGTCAAAACCAAGCAAGCATAGAGAATCACAAGCACAAAGCACAGGGTCACACACACTCGGCCAAGGGTCAAAGTATAAGCGACAGGGAATGGCTCCACAATGAGGCTATAAGAAGCCTCCCAGAATCCCAAAATGAGGCCGTCCAGATTAACCTCTGAACTACCTAATCCCACAAACAAAGCAGCTCATGACAAGAATGCAGCTTGTGGTTACTGTATTGTTATACTTGTTAGAGGGGCTGAGAGACGGACGTATTTCTCTTGCGAGGATCGTATAGCAATCCTCAGACTGACAGTTGGCTCTCCTGACCTGAGTGTGACAACTGCATAGTAATCCATCACACTGTCACACTCATGTCAGGAGCGGTAGCGGCCAGTCCGAGGATTGCGAAGTGATCCTCGCATGAGTTATACAGCCATCTGCCTGCTCCCTTATGCTAACTTAGGCCGGGTTCACACTTGCAAGAAACTCGCATGAGTCTCGCACCTCAATACCCGTCACTGCCGCCGGCACTCAGGACCGGAGTGTGCGGCTGCATGTATTTCTATGCAGCCACACATGCCGGTGCGAGTGCCGGCTGCAATGGCGGGTGTTGATACGAGAGACTCGAAAGTCTGACCCCGGCCTTAAACTTATCCTGGTTATACTAATACTTAGATATTAACCCCTTATTAATGTATTATTGCTATTAGCCTGTATTGCTATGCTTGTCATACTAATACTTATAAAAGACCCAGCTCGCAAGTATAAAAGAGCTTGCTGTCCCAGGGCAGATGTATATTGTAGAGGATAATGGTGCTGGTAGATGTAGCAGTGCTGAGTGAGTGTTGCTGGAAGAACTTGAGAAGTCACAGTCAGATGCAGTTTCCAAAGCTTTACTCACAGTTCTGGTGTACACAGATGCCTGCTTGGTGCCGTGTCCTCCAGGTGAGGGACTCAGCAAACTCCCAGGTAGATCAGGATACACCTTTCCTGGACTCCTTTCAATATGTTCCTTTCTCAGTCGTCTCACTGTGCTGACTTTCCACCTTTCCTTTCTGTCCAACACCTCGCAATCAGTGTCCCAAGCCAGTAGCCTTGGTGGATAACGCCCTTTCTGAGTTTCCTTGCTCCCTTATGGCTACCTTTTCGGAGAAGATAATTGCGGTTCAGTAGCTGAGGCACCTAAAGATGCCACTGCCTCTGGCTTGCTAGCTGAGTCTTAAAGTTCTTCACTAGGCTAGGGGCTAGTGTACCTTCTGCGACCTGGTCACTCCACAATTTGATCGGGCCCCACGGATGGATCACTCACTATCCATGCCCCTAGTACACCTTCTGTCCTTCCAGAAGCTTCTCTCTCTCTGTTCCTTCTTATCTAACTTTCTCCGTCTGGGGACAAGCTGCTACCAGCTCCAGGTCCCCTCACAAAATGTCTGTATAGTCTCTTTCCTTCTGAAGCTCCTCCTGACAGGGAGCTGCTTCACCATACGTCTGTTACTTTCACTTTCTCCTCACATCTCTGTCTCTCTGCACTGTTCTTTCCCGCTTTCTAAGCTTCACTTCCCCTCCTTCTTGCTTTCTCCACCCACCTCCCAAGCACTCTTTCCTTGCCAGGCAGGGATGAGACCATTCTCCCTTAGGGTACGTCCAGGGTGCCCTGCTGCTATAGTCTGTGTTGGGTGAAGGTGTTAGAGTCCTGGGTTGTGCTCCCTCCTTACCTGAGAGTGGGGTATCACACCTCTGGATGAGGTGCAATACCTCTGTGGCGACTGAACCCTCAGGCGCTCCACACACGTTGCTCGGGTTTTTCCCGAGCATGCTCGGGTGATCTCCGAGTATTTTGGCATGCTCGGATACTTAGTGTTTGTAGATGTAGCTGCATGATTTGCGGCTGCTGGACAGCCTGAATACATGTGTGAAATTCCTAACAAACAGGCATTTCTCACATGTATTTAGGCTTTCCAGCAGCCATAAATCATGCAGCTGTGTCGACAAAAACTAAATCTCCGAGCACGCCAAAATACTCGGGGATCACCCGAGCATGCTTGGGAAAACCCGAGCAACGAGTATACTCGCTCATCACTATTGAACACCCCTACTCCCAGCCAAGGGTCGAAACATCGCTCCACTCCTACCGTGTTACCGCCAGCTTTCTGCAGCAATGAATCTGCCTTCAGGGACCCCGCTCCATCAAAGCCGCCCCCACTGGTAAGCTACATTTGGATTTTAAGATGCACCCCAATATCCCCAAGAATTTGGGAGAAAAAATTGTACCTTATAATCTGAAAAATACGATAGTTTTCTTAGAAATCAACTGAGAACATGTGAAATGCCTCTATATATACTTTTTTTTCCAGCAGTCAAGTTGATTTCTAAGCAAAATCCTGTGTTTTAAATTTGTCACGTTTAGATAAGCAGAGATTTGCTAGCTGTTACTGGACTGCATCATTCATGATTCATAACTCTCAATATTTCAAAAACTGGTCCAACTATGCAGGAAAATGTCAGAAATAACCCAAATTCCACAGGCACTATCTTTACTGCCTGTTATCACTGTTTAGTGTGAACACTTGGAGGCCACATTGTAAACCATAAGAAAAGATGAATTTTAAGCATCCGTTTACGTATTGGACTGAATTTCACCTCACTGCCGTAGCATTCCTTACATTCAGGTCATTCCATTTGCATGTTGTGGTCATTTTTTTCTTCTCTGACTCAGTGTCAACTTCTGAAAATGTCTTGATGTTTACATTATAGATTTGCTTTTGAAGAATAAAGGAACATATTTTCTGTGCTAAAGGTAAACTGGTGCCCTATTGGTGATCATTCTCCATGATGTTTTAGAAAGAATAAAAAGAAGAAAGGTGTATGCTCAGTCATTAAATATAATAATATTTTTTCTATGTACCTTGTTTGGAACAAAGTCTTTATTATTCCTCTAAGCTTCTTTTTGGAGAATCAGTAACTTTCAATCTTTGCAAAATTATTGCTTAGGAATTCAATACTATTTCTTTTCACAAAAACATCCTTTGTATTATGAATTATACAGCAAAATGACGAGGTAAGTAAAATATTGTAGATTAAGAGAAGAAAATGGATTGCAAAAAAGAATTAAGATGTAATGAAGGCGAATAAACTGAACTCTTTTCATCTTTTCCAGTGGGAAGATCCAGTGGCTCTTTCAAAAAGGTTATGAAGAAAGATTGCATACAATTCATAATAATAGTAGAGTTTGAGCAAAGAACTATACAAGCATAGCCCAGATGTAAAGTTCTTAGTATGGAGACAGAAACTTGGAAATAAAATTTCTTTTATTCTGATTTCCTTTCAGTTTCTCTATGTAGTTCTTGGCATTATCATAGCCTTTATATCTAGCCCTAGAGAACTCAAGAGTTAAATTCAGGCTTCTCATGTTCATGTTTTTAGAATAGTAAACCTATGTTTGAAAAAGTTTGCTATACATTGCTACAAATGGCAAATATGGCTTGAGGACAAGGATTTATATCCTTATAACTTCTCCATATATAAAATGAAGTGTATTTTGCTTTAAGAGGTTTTTTGCTGGCATGTTTGTTTCATATGCTATGTGTTCTTCTTTTATCACAGTTTTTTGTCTACTTTTGTTAGCCCTTGAGTGTAAAGGGCAGGGTCCCCACTGTCTATAGCATTGCTGAGAGACCCTGCTACTGTGCTACTGTTGCATGACAGGGTGCCTGAAAGAGAAGGGGACAGAAGTAAGCTCGTAAAAGGGTGTGTTTGACATTAATCTATGACTGGGTGCTTTTGTTAAGACCACATGAAATGCCTAAGCAGCCTGGTCATAGCGTCTGAAAAAAAGGTCTTTGTATATCTGAGGAGGGTCTTTCAGTGGACTATAGCTGGGAGTTACTAATTAACTAAATGAAGCTGTAACACACCTGTCTCGAGTCCGAGGCCAGTATTTACCCTTCCCTTGTAGTCACTAATCTTTCTGTGCTCCACATCGGGTTTCACAAGTTGCCAAGTATACCTCACAGACATCAACACCAAAGGTCTTTTAAAGTCGACATGCATGTGTATCTCAGTTCTCAGCTATTTGTTCAGTTGTGGTTTGCCACAATCCAGTTCCTTCAGCTGGGATCATCTCTGCAAACTCCTGTGGACTTTACAGCTTGCATACATCTACAGTGGCATGTGAAAGTTTTGGCACCCCTGGACAAATTACTGTAAAATCCAGCCTACTTTGCCATCGTCCTCGGTTTCTGTGTTCACCCTGATGTGACACATAATGAATCCATCTCACTAAGTGAGTCCAAACAAAGCTGTGCAGTCTGAGGGTCCCTGAGAGGCTGTCACAATTCACATTGTATTCTGGGAAAAGAGACTTAAAAGTTCAGAGTGTTGGAAAAGATGGAGCGGGTGTTACTGTTTTGAGCCTTTATTTAGTTAGTAATGGCCAAAAAAGCACCATTTTAAGAGTGTTGAGTGACTATTAGACAGAGAGCTAATGGCTGCCTTGAGGCCTGATGAGAGCCTAGTTGTTACAACCCCATGGTGTGGGTGGACCCAGGGAGTTTAGAAAAGAGGTGTTTAGAGAAATGGATAATTGTTGGAGGGTAGTCTTCTTCTTGTTCAAAGTGGAATTTTGTATTGTCTTCCATAAGCAAATTGAAGTATTGTTAAGGATTATTATTATTTATTTATATAGCACCATTAAGTCCATGGTGCTGTACATGAGACAGGGTTACATCAAAATACAAATATCACTTACAGTAAGCAAACTAACAATGACAGACTGGTACTGGGCGAAGAGGACACTGCCCTTGTGGGCTTACATTCTACAGGCATATGTGGAAGGAGACAGTAGGTCGGGGGTTGCAGTAGCTCCAATGGTGTTGAGGTGGCCACATGGTCATTACAGGTTGTAAGCTTTTCTGAAGAGATGGGTTTTCAGGTTCCGTCTGTAGGATCCAAATGTGGTGGATAACCGGACATGTTAGAGCATGGAATTCCAGAGGAGGGGGGATATTCGGGAGAAATCTTGGAGGCGATTGGGTGAGGAATGAATGAGCGTGGGAGGAGTGAAGACGGTCTTGGGAGGACCGGAGGTTACATGAGGGAAGATATTGAGAGATTAGTTTGAAAATATACAAAGGAGAAAAGTTATGGATGGCTTTGTGGGCCAGTGTTAGTAGTTTAAACTGGATACTCTGGGAAATTGGGAGCCAGTGAAGGGATTTACAAAGAGGGGAAGCAGGAGTTTAGCGAGGAGAGAGATTAATTAGTCAGGCAGCAGATTTGAGGATGGACTGGAGGGGTGCGAGAGTGTTAGAAGGTAGGCCACAGAGGAGGATGTTGCAGTAATCGAGGAGGGAGATGTTTAGGGCATGCACAAACATTTTGGTAGCGTCAGGGTTGAGGAAAGGACGGATTCTGGAAATATTTTTGAGCTGGAGATGACAGGAGGTGGCGAGAGCTTCGATGTGATTTGAAGGACAGGGCAGATTCAAGGGTTACTATGAGGCAGCAGACTTCTGGTACAGGGGAAAGCGTGATGTCATTAATTGTGATAGATAAATCAGGTAGGGAAGATATGCGAGATGGAGGAAAAATAATTAGTTCAGATTTGTCCACATTGAGCTTGAGGAAGCGAGAGGAGAAGAAGGAGATATGGCTGATAGACACTCTAAGATTCTGGAGAGCAGAGAGGTGACATCTGGGCCAGAGAGGTAGCTCTGAGTGTCATCAGCATATAGATGGTACTGGAAGCCATAGGACTTTATGAGATGTCCCAGGCCAAGGGTATAGATTGAGAAGAGTAGGGGTCCTATGACATGGTCTTGAGGGATGCCAACAGAGAGGAGGTGAGATGAGGAGGTAGTGTGGGAGTAAGAAATGCTAAATGTGCGGTTGGTAAGGTTTGAGGAGATCCAGGTTAGGGCAACGTCTTTGATGCCAAAGGAAGAGAGGATCTGTAATAGGAGGCAGTGGTCAACTATGTCAAAGGCAGAGGACAGGTCTAGAAGGAGGAGTATAGAGAATTGTCTGTTAGGTTTGGCTGTAAGTCGTTAGTAAGTTATGTCAGGGCAGTCTCAGTAGAATGGTGGAGATGGAAGCCAGATTGTAGCTTGTTGAAGAGCGAGTTAGATGCAAAGTGAGAGGAAAGTTCAGCATGGATGTGCTGCTCCATGAGTTTGGCAGCAAATAGGAGCAGAGATATGGGGCGATAGCTGGACATAGCGCTCGGGTCAAGGGATGGCTTTTTGAGAATAGGTGTGGTTTTGGCATGTTTGAAAGCAGAGGGGAAGGTACCACAAGTTAGTGATACAGTGGGTTTGGAAGGTATTCAGACCCCTTTAAATTTTTCACTCTTTGTTTCATTGCAGCCATTTGGTAAATGCAAAAATGTTAATTTTTTTTCATTAATGTACACTCTGCACTCCGTCTTCACTGATAAAAGCCAGAAATGTAGAAATTTTTGCAACTTTATTAAAAAAGAAAAACTGAAATATCACATGGTCATAAGTATTCAGACCCTTTACTCAGACACTCATATTTAAGTGAAATGCTGTCTATTTCCTTGTGATCCACCTTGAGATGGTTATACTCCTTCTGTGGAGTCCAGCTGTGTTTAATTCAACTGATAGGACTTGATTTGTAAAGGCACACATCTGTCTATATAAGACCTCACATCTCACAGTGCATGTCAGACCAAATGAGAATCATAAGGTCAAAGGAACTGGCCAAGAAGCTAAGAGACAAAATTGTGGCAAGGCACACATCTGGACAAGGTTACAAAAGAATTTCTGCAATACTCAAGGTTCCTAAGAGCACAGTGGCCTCCATAATCCTTAAATGTAAGCAGTTTGGGACCACCAGAAGTCTTCCTATACCTGGCCGTCCAGCCAATCTGAACAGTCATGGGAGAAGAGCCTTGGTGAGAGAGGTAAAGAAGAACCCCAAGATCACTGTGGCTGAGCTCCACAGATGCAGTAGGAGATGAGAGAAAGTTCCACAAAGTCAACTATCACTGCAACCCTCCACCAGTCGGGCCTTTATGGCAGAGTGGCCTGACGGAAGTATCTCCTCAGTGCAAGACATATGAAAGACCGCATAGAGATTGCTAAAAAAACACATGAAGGACTCCCAGAGAAATAAGATTCTCTGGTCTGATAAGATGAAGATAGAACTTTTTGATGATAATTCTAGTTGGTATGTGTGGAGAAAACCAGGCACTGCTCATCACCTGTCCAATACAATCCCAACAGTGAAACATGGTGGTGGCAGCATCATGCTATGTTGGTGTTTTCAGCTGCAGGGACAGGACTACTGTTTGCAATTGAAGTAACCATGAATGCAGCCAAGAACAGAAATATCTTGAATGAAAACCTCTTCCAGAGTGCTCTGGACCTCAGACTTGGCCGAAGGTTCACCTTCCAACAAGACAGTGACCCCAAGCACACAACTAAAATAACAAAGCAGTGGCTTCAGAACAACTCTGTGACCATTCTTGACTGGCCCAGCCAAAGTCCTGACCTAAACCCAATTGAGCATCTCTGGAGAGACCTGAAAATGGCTGTCTACCAAAGTTCACCATCCAACCTGACAGAACTTGAGAGGATCTTCAAGGAAGAATGGCAGAAGATCCCCAAATCCAGGTGTGAAAAACTTGTTGCATCATTCCCAAGAAGACTCATGACTGTACTAGCTCAAAATTGTGCTTCTACTCAGTACTGAGTAAAGGGTCTGAATACTTATGACCATGTGATAATTCTGTTTTTCTTTTTTAATAAATTTGCACAAATTTCTACATTTCTGTTTTTTTTCCAGTAAAGATGGAGTGCAGAGTGTACATTAATGAGAAAATAAAATGATTTTTTTTTAATTTAACTAATGACTGCAATGAAATAAAGAGTGAAAAATTTAAAGGGGTCTGAATACTTTCTAAACCCATTGTAGGTTGAAGAGATGGGTTAGGGATGGGATAAGTGTAGTGGTAAGGTTGGGGAGGAGGTGGTATGGGATGGGGTCAAGCGCACACATGGTGAGGTGTGATTTGGAGAGAAGATGAACAAGCTCTCCAGTGATTTTGGAGAGCGAAGTTATGGGGTTAGGGCATTGGTCTGGTATACAAAGGGGTTGTGGCGGTCGGACAACAAAGACTTGCCTTGTTTGGTCTATCTTATTTTTGAAGTGCGTGGCAAAGTCCTCAGCAAAAATTAGGGAAGTCGGAGGGGGCAGTGATGGGCGGAGGATGGAGTTAAAAGTGTTGAACAACTGTTTGGGGTTGTGGGATAAGGAACATACAAGGGATGTAAGTAGGCCTGTTTAGCAGAGATGAAAAGGAATTGAAAGCAAGTGTTGTGTGTTTGAATGAGGTGAAATCGTCTTGCAAGTGAATTTTCTTCCAATGCCGTTCTGCAATTCTGGATACCTGCCAAAGCTTTTTAGTGTTGTTATTGTGCCAGGGTTGTCTATTGATTTATCGTACTCTGCTATGCATGACAGGGGTGACAGAGTCGATGGCTGATGCAAGAGAGGCATTGTAGAAACTAGTGGCAGTGTCTGTGTCAAGGAGTGAAGCTATGGAGGACAGTGGTAGAATAGAGTCAGAGAGTTTGCGAGTGTCTAGATGTGCGAGGTTTCTGCGTGGGTGGAGATGTGTGGCAGGTGAGGAGGACAGTGATGAGAACATGAATAGATGGTGGTCAGATAGAGGGAGAGGGGAGATTGTGAAGTTAGATAGGGAGCAGAGATGGGTGAAGACTAGGTCTAATATATGTCTGTCTGTGTGGGTGGCTGAGATGGACCACTGAGTAAGTCCAAAAGATGAAGTGAGCGACAGACAGGAGTTTTGAGGCAGCTGACAGGTGGGTGTCAATGGGGTTGTTGAAGAAGCTAGATCCTCCTTTTGCAAAAATAACAGCCTCTAGTCGCTTCCT
>VIAB01026994.1:0-14785 GCA_009801035.1 Oophaga pumilio
GGACCAGGTAGTGGAGAGGTTGTCTCTCTCTCAGGAGAAGGACCGGCGGTTTGCCAACTGGCATAGGACTGATGGTTCTCGTTTTAAAATGGGGGACTTGGTTTGGTTGTCCTCAAGAAATATCCCTATGAAGGAATTTAAGCCAAGGTTCATTGGACCTTATAAGATCATGGAAATTCTTAATCCGGTTTCCTTCCGTTTGCTTCTTCCAGGGACATTTATGATCCATAACGTGTTCCACAAGTCCTTATTGAAGAGGTTTGTCGAGCCAGTGGTTCCTATGGCTGCACCTCCCGATCCTGTTTTGGTTGAGGGCAATTTGGAGTATATGGTTGAGAAAATATTGGATTCTCGTTTTGCTAGATGGAAACTCCAGTATTTGGTTAAGTGGAGAGGTTATGGTCAAGAGGACAAAAAATGGCGCAATTTGCCCAGCATGACACTGGCTATTCACACAGGCATCTTCCCTCCTGCAGTATTGGATGGACATTGGTTCCCCCTGACTCGACTTGATTCTAATTGATGGTCTACAGATACTTTTTAAGCTAAGTATACAGAGAATTATGTTATGGAGTTATTTTTTCCTCCTTTTTTCTAAGTTGGTATGTTCTCCTGATGAACCTATTTAGGGGAAATGCGTCGAGATGATTACATACTTGGTTACTAGCTAGAAACTGAGATGATGACACATTTGGTTACTAGATATGAACTGGTTGAAGATACAATATTTCTATTAACATCATTTATGCCTATTTTGTACTACTGTGATTTATTTGGTATGCTATGTTCATGATTTAAATGCATTTTTCATATTTGGAAGAATGACGCATTATGTTATATAATTATGAACAAAATTATGAATTATTAGAATTATGAATTTATTAACATATGTTAGCGTGGATATTTCTCATAGTATTGTACCATTTATATTTACCTGACACTAAAATAGGATCATAAATTGATGATTTATTGCATGTGTTGATGGATTGTGAGATGCCTTTATGAGTATAGGATTATGTTGTTGGGCATTTTTGAATAGGGCTAAGTAGGGCCTACTATGGTGAGCCTATGGGCTGGGGGTGGCATTTATGATCTTAGAGTGCCAACCTACGCGGCAAGGTAGGGATATAACTGATTAATACCAGGGTCATTCCAGCTCTTTCCCCCATGCTACTTTCATGGACTTATAAAATGTTAGAGTAGGAATGAACCTCCAGGGTCATTGTGTCCAACCCCCTGCTCAATGCAGGATTCATTAAACCATCTCAGACAGATGTCTGTCCAGCCTGTTTGAACACTTCCATTGAAGGAGCACTCACCACCTCTCGTGGCAGCCTGTTCCACTCATTGATCACCCTCCCTGTCAAAAAGTTTTTTCTACTATGTAATCCGTATCTTCTTCCTTTCAGTTTCATTACATTACTTCTCATGTTTCCATGTGCAAATGAGAACAAAGATGATCCCTCTACACTGTGACATCCCTTTAGATATTTGTAGACAGCTATTAAGTCTCCTCTTAGCCTTCTTTTTGCAAGATAAACATTCCCAAATCCTATAACCGTCCCTCGTAGGACATACTTTGCAGTCCGCTCACCAACCTGGTAGCTCTTCTCTGAACTTTCTCCAGTTTTTTGTTGTGTTTTGAAAAATGTGGTACCCAGAACTGGACACAGTATTCCAGATGAGGTCTGACCAAGGAGGAGTAGTGGGGGATAATACCTTTTTATGTTTTTTTCTATGGCTCTTTGGTCAGACATAATTTATTGGATGGCTATCTCTTTGGATTTTATACAAAAAATACAGCGGGTACAAAAAGACCCCTTTAAATTTTTCACTTTTTGTTTCATTGCAGCCATTTGGTAAATTCAAAAAAGTTCATTTTTTCTCATTAATGTACACTCTGCACCCCATCTTGACTGAAAAACTGTAGAAATTTTTGCAAATTTATTAAAAAAGAAAAACTGAAATATCACATGGTCATAAGTATTCAGACCCTTTGCTCAGTATTGAGTAGAAGCACCCCTTTGAGCTAGTACAGCCATGAGTCTTCTTGGGAATGATGCAACAAGTTTTCACACCTGGATTTGAGGATCCTCTGCCATTCTTCCTTGCAGATCCTCTCCAGTTCCGTCAGGTTGGATGGTGAACAATGGTGGACAGCCATTTTCAGGTCTCTCCAGAGATGCTCAATTGGGTTTAGGTCAGGGTTCTGGCTGGGCCAGTCAAGAATGGTCACAGAGTTGTTCTGAAGCCACTCCTTTGTTATTTTAGTTGTGTGTTTACGGTCATTGTCTTGTTGGAAGGTGAACCTTCAGCCAAGTCTGAGGTCCAGAGCACTCTGGAAGAGGTTTTCATCCAGGATATCTCTGTACTTGGCCGCATTCATGTTTCCTTTAATTGTAACCAGTCATCCTGTCCCTGCAGCTGAAAAACACCCCCATAGCATGATGCTGCCACCACCATGTTTCACTGTTGGGATTGTATTGGGCAGGTGATGAGCAGTGCCTGGTTTTCTCCACACATACCGCTTAGAATTATCACCAAAAAGTTCTATCTTAGTCTCATCAGACCAGAAAATCTTATTTCTCATAATCTGGGAGTCCTTCATGTGTTTTTTAGCAAACTCTATGCGGGCTTTCATATGTCTTGCACAGAGGAGAGGCTTCCGTCGGGCCATGCTGCCATAAAGACCCGACTGGTGGAGGGCTGCAGTGATAGTTGACTTTGTGGAACTTTCTCCCATCTCCCTTCTGCATCTGTGGAGCTCAGCCACAGTGATCTTGGGGTTCTTCTTTACCTCTCTCGCTAAGGCTCTTCTCCCACGATTGCTCAGTTTGGCTGGACGGCCAGGTCTAGGATGACTTCTGATGGTCTCAAACTTCTTTCATTTAAGGATTATGGAGGCCACTGTGCGCAGTCTCGAAAGCTCGCCCTCTAATATCTTAAACTATATTTTGTTAGCCATTAAAAGGTATCATACTCACAAGATTCCTATTTTGCTTCTCCCACTGAAAGCACTCTATATGTTTTTTTCTACTGGCTAACACGGTACCAAACCAATCTTTTTTCGTTTACAATTCAAGTCCTATCAGTTTATTTAAACACAGCTGGACTCCAATGAAGGAGTAGAACCATCTCAAGGAGGATCACAAGGAACTGGACAGTATGTGACTTAAATATGAAAATCTGAGCAAAGGGTTTGAATACTTATAAGCATGTGATATTTCAGTTTTTCTTTTTTAATAAATTTGCAAACATTTCTACATTTCTGCTTTTTTTCAGTCAAGATGGGGTGCAGAGCATACATTAATGAGAAAAAATGAACTTTTTTGAATTTACCAAATGGATGCAATGAAACAGAGTTTCATTCAGGGGTCTGAATACTTTCTGTACCCACTGTATATATAGATTTTTTTTACATTACTTCCAATTTTGAGGATACTAATAAAAGTGAAGCTTTATTTTTCCTATAAAGTGCAGATTCTGTTTATAAAGTATGAGACTAATGGCAGAGAACTTAAATTATTGACACTCCTCCAGCTCCACATTAAAAAAAAAAACCAAAATGCTCGAGTGGTGCTTTAATGTCTCTTTCTAAACAGATACAAATCATATGGCCGAATAGCTTCCACATAATGCATTTGACAGAGCATAGAACTAAACAATCCACAGCCTCACATAAGAAAGAAGGAAGGTAGGTAAAACACCAAGCTAGGGCCATATTTCAAGCAAACTGGATGCTCCACTATTTGGAACTACCTTTAATTCACCATGAAAAAAAAACGGATTACTTACCGGTAATGCTCTTTTAGTGAGTCCACAACAGCACCCACTGAAGAGAGGGATCAGCCCATAGGAACAGGAAACCTACAGAAATAAAAGGGGGCAGTCCACCTCTCCTCCTCAGTTGGATTTCAGAGTACCAGGAGGACCGCCAAATGTTAGACAAAACACTATCCTTTTATGTTCAAACTTACTCACTCTATTTTTAAGTGAATGTAATCTATTAGTACGTGCTCTAATAATTTTAGGGAGGGAAGTGAGTGGGTGCTGTCGTGGACTCACTGAAAGAGCATTACGAGTAAGTAATCCGGCTTTTTACCCTTCGCCACGACAGCACCCACTGGAGAGACTTTCAGAGACCTTCACCTGGGAGGGACCACCGTGCTGGGGACAGCTCTGCCAAAGGCTAGGTCAGAAGAGGATCAAAGATCGAGCCTGTAGTGATTATAGAAAATAGACGGAGCCGACTAAGTTGCGGCCTTACATATAGACTCGATTGGGATGTCTCCCCCTTTCCACCTAGGAGGATGCCATAGCTCTAGCGGAATATGCCCTAATACCCTCTGGAGGATCTTCATTTCTCGCGGAGTATGCCAGATAGATCCATCGGGACAAGGTGCCCCTCGTGACTCCATACCCCTTCTTTCGGCCCTGGAAGGATATAAACAGAGCCCTACACTGCCACCAACTCCTGGACCTTTCGATGTACTTTAACACTACTCTTCTCATGTCTAGGGTGTGGAATTTTTCTTCTGGAGTGGAGGGGTCACTAAAGAAGGAGGGGAGAATGATTTCTTGTGTACTGTGAAATCTTCCTGCTACTTTAGGAAGATACGATGGATCTTGCTTCAATATCAACCTATCCTGGAATGTCAATAGGAAGGGTGGATCTATGGACAGTGCTTGGATGTCTCTAACTCTCCTTGCAGATGTTAGTGCCACTAAAAAGGCCGTTTGTTGTGACATATTTAGTTGACACTGAATCTAATGGTTCAAAGGGGAGTCCTGTTAGGGCATCTAGGACCAGGTTTAAGTCCCGGGGGGACCTTAGCTATGTGAACAGGGTTAATACGTTCACAGGCCATGATGAATCTAGATATCCATCTATTTCCCGCTACATTTTAGTCATTAAGGGCTCCTAGAGCCGATACTTGGACCTTTAGTGTATTGACAGATAGGCCCAAATCTCTTCCCTTTTGTAGGAATTCTAGGATGGGTGCAATTGGAACTTCTCTAGAGTCAGGGTTTGTATGGAACTCTAGGAACTTTTTCCATATCTTGGTGTAGATCTTAGTGGTCAATTGCTTTCTGCTCTGTAGGAGCGTATTGACTAATCCATCCGAAAATCCCCTTGATCTCAGTAACTGCCTTTCAAGTTCCAAGCCGTCAAGTGGAGGCTGTCCACTTGAGGATGGAAGAATGGACCTTGAGAGAGCATATTGGGGGCTGAAGGGGGGACCCAAGGGTCTGATACTGACAGAGTTTGTAGCCACGAGAACCATGGCCTCTTGGGCCAGAATGATGCGATTAAGATTATCCTCGCCTTCTCGTCTGATTTTCCTGATGACTTGTGGCAACAGTATGATTGGAGGAAAGGCGTACGGCAGTTTGAACTGCCATGGAGCTTGAAAGGCATCTAATATTTCCGGGTGGTCTGCCATACTCAGGGAGGCAAATCTTCGAACCTGTCTGTTTTTCCTTGCGGCAAAAAGGTCTATCTGAGGAAGGCCCCATAATGACATGATCTTTTTGAATATCTGGTGATTCAGACACCATTCTCCTTGCCGCAACGTATGCCGGCTTAGGAAATCCGCCTCTAAGTTGTCCTTCCCTCTGATGTGAAGAGCGGAAAGGGATAGCAGATGTTTTTCGGCCAGATCGAAACATTTTCTTGCGGAAGATATTAGACATTCCAATCGAGTTCCGACTTGCTTGTTCAGATATGCCACCACTGTGGTGTTGTCTGACAAGATTCTCACGTGCTTTCCTCGAAGCTGCGAAAGAAAATGGTATAATGGATAACTAACCACATTCAACTCCTTTAAGTTTGAAGAATCCTGCAGTTCTTCTCTATTCCACCGACCTTGGGAAAAGGTATCCCCCATATGAGCACCCCATCCCCAAGGGCTAGCATCGCTAGTCACTTTACAGGATGGTCTTATCACCCTTGGACACCTCCCGATAGGTGATTGTCATCCAGCCACCATTCTAGAGAGGTTAAGACTACTGGAGATAAGGTTATCTTCTTCTCCAGATGACCCTGCAGAAGTGCCTCCTCTAGGAGAATCTGCAATCTCCGGGTATGGTACTGGGCCCACTGGACCACCGGAATACAAGAAGTAATGGATCCCAATAGGGACATGGCTTCCCTCAAAGACATGCATGGTCTGCTCATTGCTGCTCCAACCTTTGCTTTTATCATTGATATCTTTACCTGCAGAAGCAGACATCTCTGACTTGTAGAGTCTAGATGAAGACCTAGAAAGGACTGGAGGGTTTGTGGAACAATGCTGGATTTCATGAAATTGATAATCCACCATAGAGCCTGTAAAGATGAGATTGTGTCAGCTAGACGATTATTACATTGGATAGCTGAGCTCCCTACTATTAAAAAGTCATCAAGGTAAGGTATTATTAAAGTGTTCTTCTTTGATTATGTTTAGAATCCAAGAACTAGCTGTTATTTTTTTCCATTCTTGGAAGAAAAATCTTACTCTACCTCCTACCAGAGGGTCTGGTTTATCAGTATCTATCCTTTCGGAAGGAAGATCCTTTAAACATAGCACCTTTTTGTTTATTATCCTTTGTGGACCAACGAGCCTGCCTTTCTGCTGGCCTTCCTTTGCCTAATGGCTATCTCTTGAATGCTCTCCTATAGGATGGAAGAGATGAGTTAGGGAAACCTTTCTTCCTTCCCTCTGTTTTAGTGAGAATCTCATCTAGGGCTTTTCGAAAGAGAAACTCACCCTCACAAGGTATAGCGCAGAGTTTCGACTTAGACTGCATGTCCCCCTTCCAACTTTTTAGCCGTAGGGCACACCTGGCATTGTTAACCAAGCCCGCTGTCCTGGCTGCTAGGCGCAATGAGTCCTCCGATGCGTCAGCCATAAATGCTGCTGCACCTCTGATTAAGGGAATAGCAGCTCGCAATTTGTCTCTAGAGGCCTTCTGTTCTATTTGTTGGTCTAGCTGATCAATCCATACCAACATTGACCGGGCAGTACATGTACTGGCTACGGCTGGCTTGAATACGCCTGTAGCTGCCTTCCATGATCTTTTTAGTGAGGCCTCCGCCTTGCGGTCGAGTGGGTCCGATAACATGCCTGCGTCTTCTACTGGTAGTGCTGACTGTCTTGAGGTAGAGGCGACTGCTGCATCCACCTTAGGGACCTTGGTCCATGTTAGCAATGCCTCATCGCTAAATGGATACCTCCTTTTTGAGGCTGAAGGAAGATAGCCCTTCTGATCTTGTTTTCCCACTCTTTTTTAATTAATGTTTTGACTGCCGGAATTACAGGGCTCTCCTCTTTCTCTCCGCTAGTCCCGCGAACATGATGTCCTGTGTTGTTTGAGCTCCCTTTGCCTATGTACACCCCATAGTGTTTCTAATGGATTTAACTAGATTATTCACACTATCATGGGGAAAGTATGAGCGTCCTTCCATACACGATAAGGATGGTGATGAGGACGGTGATGAGGACGTCAGTGAGGAATCTGAGGCTACTCCATGGTCATTATCAGACTCTGAGCTGGATATTATCAATCTTTTGCTCCTTTTCTCTGTGGGCATACTGGACTGACTTACGGCCTGTAGTTCCTCCCTGATCATTGCGCATATGTCCATAGCTGACACCGCTGCCTCCTGCCTGGTGTCACAGATACACCCCCGACATAACCTCTTTGGGTAGGAGTCAGGGAGAGGCTGTCTGCATATGGCACACTGCTTATTCTTGGATTTTTGCTTTTTCTTAGTCTGGAAAGAGGGAGACATATAGCGAGAGAAAGAAGGTCTGCTTAATAGGCAGAGTTCATACTCACCCAGTGAAGCTATAGGTACTGGATGAAGAGGCCGTGGCACAGTCCTGGTGGCGTCCTTGGTATCACTTTTGCAGCTACAGTCCGTGGAGCCTCTGCTGGAGTGGTCCCTGGACGTGCCTGCACCTGCAGAATCCACTGCCGGAGGATGCGTATTCTGTCCAGGGGAGGCCTTTATCGCCTCTTCCGGTTTGCCCCGGAAGTCCCCCAGTTGTTTCCGGGGCAGGAGCGCCTGTGGTGTTCTGCGCATGCGCGGCCCGGCGTCCTGCCTCCAGGACCGCGCCGCAGACACCAACATTCCGGGAGGAGCGGCGGCCTGGACATCTCCTCCGCTCCCACGCAAGCCAGGACGGCCTTACCCGGACCCCGACAGTGCGTCTCCTGCATGAATTCTGGGCGGCCTCCCCCAGACCCGTGTTCAGCCATCCACCAGATGAGGGGGGGGGGGGGGAGCCAGAATACAGCACTCCCCGATGCTGCTTCCAGACCGCAGCCCCTGCCGTTCTTACGGACACTGCACAGGCGGCATGCTGGCCCAGGTACTTTTCTTCCTTGGAGGGATTTTTCCTGCTGTTCCCATAGGAAGAGGAAACCAACTGAGGAGAGGTGGACTGCCCTTTTATTTCTATAGGTTTCCTGTTCCTATGGGCGAAACCCTCTCTCCAGTGGGTGCAGTCGTGGCGAAGGGTAAAATAGAAAAATTCTGAAGCATTTATGCATGATGTTGGATCTCCAGTGTTGCTCCTGGAGATATAAGAATGTAAAAACTATAACTGGCAGTTGCAAGGAAATCGTTGTAAGGAATTAGTTCCTCACAATGCTTCTATAGGAGTATGATCACCACTAATAAAAATTGCTGCACTTATCTGTTCAGCACTACTCTAAACTTTTTCATACTTGCAGCTGCTGCTGTTTTTCTTAACCAAGTGGAGAACCAGATAATTTATCGAAAGGTTCGGCCAAAGGTATCATTTGTACAGGATCCCCGGGCTATTGATTGTTGGGAGAAACATGGATCCTGCAGATCCGATTTTGGACTGCTGATCATTTTGTCTACTAGAAATAAGCCACTGCCAGACATGTCTTGTGATGGCTGTCTCCAAGAGAAAATAGGATCGCTTGGTATAACAAGTGTGGTCTGGTCATGGTGTGATGGTATTTGTCCCTTGTATGTGGTATTATTCAGTCCCTATGTGGTGGTAATATGTGGTCAGGTCATGGTGTGATTGGTGAGGACGTGGTGCAGAAGTGGAGTTTTTCCAAAAGTGGGTAGTAGGACTGTGGAAGGTTCAAGGGGTGGAGGTAGTGGAGTAGAGCCTGGGCAGAGTTTCCAGGGGGCCCAAAATTTTTGACAGTATGGGGCCTTGAAATTCCTGATGGAAGCCCTGGCCTGTAATAACAGCAAATGGAGCTAGCTCTAATCACTGCTGTTTCACCAGTTATATACCACTATCAATCACTGATAGTGGCATTTTAATTCATGAGGGGTGCTGATGGGTTACCATGCTCAGAGTGTCTTAAAGGTCCACATCACTGCCATCTTGATACTCCTGTGAAGTCCAGCCTTAGGCTGCATTCATATTAAACCATTATTTACACTATATACTGCAATAATGTGGTACTGAAGTATACAGAACAAGTGATCAAAGGATTACAGATACAGGTTCCCTAACGAGGCTGAAAAACAGAGTAAGAATAAAAAAAAAAATTAAAAAAAATTTAAAGAATTCAAAAGGCCACACTTTTCCCAGGATAGCCTACCCTCTCCATATAAGTACACTGCAGTCAGGGCCAGTTTTACTAAAATTGTGGAATGAGCAAAACAAAAAGAAGGGCCATAAATAAAAAGGTATCGCAGCATCACACAGAAACATTTATGATGCTTTTGCATGAGCTGATTTCAGGCACTTAAATGAGCACTCATCGAATTATATGCAAGTTGATTGTTGGTCATTTACTGCAATATTCCCCAACTCCAGTCCTCAAGGTCCACCAGAGCATCATGTTTTCAGGATTCCCTTAGTATTGCACAGGTACCAGATATTACCACTGGTAAAGGGTTTGTCCGTTCCAAATCAATAAATCTGCAGTCACTCTGTGTGACTGCAGACTTATGAATCCCCCCAGAGCGCGCACTGTGTGCTGCAAGGATTCGCCAGTTTCTGGCCTGGTACTGGAAGGTATATATGGAGCAAGGGTAAAACTCATACATACCCTCCGGTCCTGGGTCAGAAACAGGCGTATCCCTGCAGCGCACAGTGCATGCGTTGGGGTGATTTATAAGTCTGCAGTCAAACAACCCCTTTAATTTGCTGCAGTTATTCTACTGCAGAAATTCTGTAGTAAATACATTATGTGTATGTACCAACTAATAGTAGTGGGGACTCTAGATCAGTTACTGTACTGTATGATATGAGTGGTGGAGAGAGAGAAGCTTTTAACCTTTAGTCAGTTAGGTGCAATACGGCAAGAGGGGACTCAGTCGATCAGTGATGATACAGGGGTAAGGGGCTCAGTCAGTCAGGAATGTTACAGGGGGAGTGGGCTCAGTCGGTCAGGGATTTTACAGGGAAGGGGCCTCAGTCGGTCAGGGATGATACAAGAAAGGGAACAGTCAGTCAGTGATCATACATGGGACACTATTACAGAGTAGGGAGATTATGACTGGGAGGGGCACAAAAAGAGGATACTATTACTGAGTCTACACTGGTTAGCATGATTACTGCATCACATACTTTGGATGGGTATAGTATTATGCAGTTTGTGTACAGTTTGGAAAAAATAGACTGAAATGTTGAAATACCCTCCAAAAGTGTTGTGGTAGATTGGCTCACTCATCTGTGCACAAAGGTAGACACGGGAACAATTTCCCTAAGATAATCACTGGTTTATTATATTCGGCATAAACCATGGTGGATTAAAAATAATCACAGCCCTTTGGGCAAAAACAGGAAAACAAAAGTTGTAACACAAAGCAGTCCTTATGGTAGCCGGGATCCGCCAGCTCAGGGTTAGCAAAAACAGGTTAGCACAAAGACGAACATTTCTCTGGAGTTAGCCTCTCCAGACACACTGAACAACTCAGGAGGATGACTATTTAAACCCCAGACCATACCCTGGGGTGGAAACAGTGGGATTTTTGTTACTTACCGTAAAATCTCTTTCTTGGAGCCTTCATTGGGGGACACAGGTTACCATGGGAGTATGCTGCTGTCACTAGGAGGCTGACACTATGCAAATAAGAAAAAGATAGCTCCTCCTCAGCAATATACACCTACCGACAGGCACAAAGCAACTCAGTAGGTGTAAAAGCAGTAGGAGCAAGTATAAACAAAAACTCAACCTATGTACCAACCCAAAACAACGGCACAATGGCCAACACGGTACAACATTAAGGGAGGGTGCTGTGTCCCCCAATGAACGCTCCAAGAAAGAGATTTTACAGTAAGTACCAAAAATCGCTTCATTTTGGGACACAGGTTACCAAGGGACGTCCAAAAGCAGTCCCAAGGGTGGGAAAAAGGTATGCAGAGAGAAAAGGACTTAGGTCGGCCGGTGGGAAACCGCCGCCTGCAGTGTCTTCCTACCCAGGCCTGCATCAGCAGAGGCGTGAGTATTCACCTTGTAGAACTTCACGAAGGTGTGAAGGGACGACCAGGTTGCGGCTTTGCAGATCTGCAAGGCCGAAGCTTGGTGACGAACGGCCCAGGAACCTCCCACAGCCCGGGTAGAGTGAGCCCTCACCCCCGGAGGAGGCTGTTTGTCCTGAGTCCGGTATGCCTCCAGAACCGCTGAACGAATCCAATGAGCGATTGTGGTTTTAGAAGCTGGGAGCCCCTTTCGACGACCCTCATGGACAACAAACAGGGAATCTGACTGACGAAAGGAAACAGTCCTAGGAAGGTAGACTCGAATAGCCCTGACCAAGTCCAGCTTGTGGAGAGATCTTTCCAAGGGATGAGCTGGAGAAGGACACAAAGAAGGAAGGACGATGTCCTTGATGTGAAAGGCAGAAACTATCTTCGGAAGAAAGGAAGGAACAGGCCGGAGGACCACCTTATCCTGATGCAGAATCAGAAAAGGGGAACGGCAGGACAATGCCGCCAATTCGGATACCCTTCTGAGAGAGATGATGGCGACCAGGAAGGCCACCTTCCATGAAAGAAGGGAGAATGAAATGTCCTGAATCGGCTCAAAAGGAGCACGCTGGAGAACGCCTAAGACCAGATTGAGATCCCATTGATCGACCGGAGGGTGGTAAGGAGGTGATAGGTAAGCAACGCCTTGAAGAAAAGTCTTCATCTGAGAAAAAGAGGCCAGATCATTCTGGAAGAGAATAGACAGGGCAGAGACCTGACCCTTCAGAGTACTGAGAGAAAGGCCAGAGTCAAACCCGTCTGTAGAAAACCAATGACAGCGGGAAGAGAAAAGGTCATAGGAAAAAGACTGTGTTCCTCGCACCAGTGTAAGAAGGCCTTCCAACACCTGTGATAGATGCGGGAAGACGCTGGCTTCCTAGCCTTAATCAGTCTGAATGACGTTGTGCGAAAACCCTGAGTTCCTCAGGACCACAGCCTCAACGGCCATGCCGTTAAAGCTAGAGATTGAGAACTCGGGTGGAAGGGGGGCCCTTGTGAAAGATCCGGACGGGCTGGAAGCCTCCAGGGGGCGTCCGAGAGCATGTTCACTAGCTCCGCATACCAGGCCCGTTGCGGTCAGTCTGGAGCTATTAAAAGAACGGGAACCCCTTCTGCCTTTATCTTTTTTACGACTCTTGGAATCAAGGGAAGAGGCGGAAAAAGATAGGGCATCTGAAACTGGAACCACGGTATCACTAGTGCGTCGCAACCGACTGCCATCGGGTCTCGGGACCTGGCTACGTACTGGGGAACCTTGTGGTTTGCTCGAGAAGCCATTAGGTCGACATCTGGAACGCCCCACATCAGACAAATCTGGTGGAAGACGGCGGGGTTGAGCGACCACTCGCCGGATACGAGCCCCTGACGACTCAAAGTCGGCTTCCCAGTTGTCCACCCCTGCAATGTGAATGGCTAAAATGGCAGGGACATGGCGTTCCGCCCAATGAAGAATCTTTGCCACCTCGGTCATGACTTGCTTGCTGCGAGTCCCGCCCTGGTGGTTTATGTAAGCCACGGCCGTGGCATTGTCCGACTGAAGGCGGACCGGCTTGCATGCGAGGAGGGACTGCCAGCGGAGAGCAAGAAAGATTGCCCTGATCTCCAAGAGATTGATTGGGAGCAGGGCTTCCTGCATGTCCCAGCGCCCCTGCGCTGTGAGATGGAGGAAGACCGCTCCCCAACCCTGAAGACTGGCATCGGTGGTGATGACCTGCCATCGGAGAGGAAGAAATGACCTTCCGTGCAGTATGGAGGACAGCGTCCACCAAGTGAGGGACTGTCTCACCTTGAGAGGCAGAAGCACTGGACAATCCAGGGAAACTGCTCTCTTGGCCCAGGTAGACAAGAGGGCCAAGCTGGAGTGAAACTGGGCATAAGGCACTGTTTTCATGGAGGCAATCATCTTCCCCAGAACCCTCATGCCGAACCGCAGAGGAAGAGGGGCTGGGCGCTTCAGAGCTTTGATCCCCTGCCAGAACTTCTCCTTTGGAAGGAAGACCCGAGCTTGAAAGGTGTCGAGTTCCATGCCCAGAAAGATGAGACGCTGGGTCGGAATCAGGGTAGACTTTTCCCTGTTTAAAATCCAGCCGAGGCGGACCAGTGTGTCCAGAGTGATCTGGAGGCTCTGGTCGCAGTCCCAGCGAGACGGGCCCTTGACCAGGAGATCGTCGAGATAAGGGATTATGAGAAACCCCTTGGAACGAAGGATGGCCATTACCGCCGCCATGACCTTTGTGAAGACCCTGGGAGCCGTGGCCAGGCCGAACAGAAGAGCCATGAACAGGTAATAGTGCTCCTGTATGGCAAACCGAAGGAACCTTTGGTGTTGAACACAGACAGGAATGTGCAGGTAAGCATCCTGTATGTCCACCGAGCAAAGATATTCCCCCGAATCCATGGAGGTGATCACCGAGCGCAGGGACTCCATTCTGAAGTGGCGAATCCGAAGGTGGCGATTCAACTGCTTGAGATCCAAGATCGGGCGGAAGGAACCGTCATTCTTTGGCACTACGAACAGGTTTGAGTAAAACCCAGAAAACCGTTTGTGCCAAAGGGGTACGATCACTCCTGAATCCAGTAAAGAGACGGCCTGGAGAAGCCCTGGGAGATAAGAGGGCTGCTTTGGAGGATGAGAGGCGAAGAAACGTCCCCCTGTGGGGGATGAAAACTCGTTTGTAGCCGGATGTGACGATCTCCCTGACCCAGGCGTCGTAGACCGCAGACAACCAAGTTTCCCTGAACAAAAGGAGCCTGCCTCCCACCCTGGAAAGATTCCCAGGTGGGTTGACCCGTCATGTAGAGGAGAATCTATGACTGCGGGATCCAGAGGGCTTAGATGGATGGCTTTTAGATCTCCAGTGAGTAGGCTTGAAGGAAGGTTTCCTTCTCACCCTGGGCAGAAGAACGGTCCTGTTGGGAGGAGCCGCCTGAAGAAGAGAACGGTCGAAAAGAGCGAAAGGACTGGGGTCCATTTCTATTGAGTGGCCGTTTAGGTCTGGATTGGGGCAGAGAAGTGCTTTTACCCCCAGTGGCATCCGAAATGATCTGGTCCAGCTTGGTCCCAAAAAGCCTGGAGCCCTGGAAGGGAAGACTAGTAAGGCTACTTTCACACTTGCGTTTTTTTGCGCAGCGCATCGTGCGCACATGAAACGCATTAAAAAACGCATGCAAACGCTTATAAACGCTGCGATATTTAGTCGCAACAGCGTGCGCATTAAGACCAAAAACCGCAGCGTTTGTATGCGATTTCAAGCGTTTTTGCATGCGTTTGCGCTTTTTTTCGGTGCATGGGTTGTCTACGTTTCACATTTCTATCAACTCTGTCTCTA